>CM060627.1:6478380-6575880 GCA_030578275.1 Meda fulgida | reverse complement strand
GCACGCATTAAGAACAAGATCATTGCTGAAATGAAACACCTGGCTGAAGAAAGTCAAGGGAGGAGCTTTAGACAGCCAGACAATTTTCAGAAAGTTTTGAGGAGATACTTGGAAAAGGAAATGTTGCAGAGCGATTGGGATCCTCTTGCATTCTGGAAATTCCCAAAAGACGAAGACTCGTATCTGAGTGAAGTCGCACGCAAATACCTGACTGTTGTGTCCACCGCAGTACCGGCTGACATGGCCTTTGACACGGAGAAAGCCAGACTCGTGGCCAGTCGAAGAAGTAACTTGGATCCGGAACATCTGAATATGATGATGTTTCTAAATGGCAACCATTTCCTTCTCTCTTAACTCCATTTAAATGAAGGCCAATAATCATAGCCTGTTAGTCATTAAAGAAAGTCATTTTGGAAACATTAACTGATATGTCGGTAGCATTATAAAAAAATAATACCAATATGGTTTAATGACACCTGACTAAATGAACCTAACTAAGTTAAAAGCTAAAGCGGTTTCATAAAAAGTAATTTAAGTTCACGAAATCGCACTAATTTGATCCAGGTTTAGATAATCTAGTAGTGCACGCCTTTCTTAAAACATTTTCGGACAGAAGTAATTCAGGGAAGACATTTTTAAGAAACCAAATATATTAAAGATAGAAAATATAGTTTTGGGTATAGGACCTATGCTACTTAATAAAGATGAGTTATACTTATTTAGAATACTGAGAATTACAGCTTTTAAAGCAATAACAACATTTTGGAAAAAAGCAAGAATCAAAGCAAGTTCAAAATGAGTGGTTAGATTTAGTTTCTAAAGTACACTATGGAGATGATAACATGGAATTAGGAGCTAAATTTGACATTTTGAAAAGATATAGGCACCTCTAAAATCAAAGAATATTCTATAAAATAAAGGAATATATATTCCATTAGTTCTTATATAACCCTCCCTCCCTTTTAATTATTAATTTATGTTTACTTATTTAATATTATTATTATTTGATGTTTAAATAATATGACTTGATTTACTTGTGAATTATGTGTCATAATAAGAGTTTGGTATAAATATGTGATATAATTGCCCCTTATTTCATATGTAAAAGTGTCTAACTACTTATTGTTTATTGTTATAATTATGTGGGTTTTTTATGTGTTGGTGGTGGGTATTATCATAAAAGGGAAAATAAGTTTATTTTTTATGATAGCAATAACTGTATAGTGACTATTGTAATGGGGTTAATCAAATTTAGGCTAATATACTGTAGGCCAATTACTAAGCTCAGATTCATCTCATCAGTTACAATTTATTCTGTGCTTTTGATATGTAAAATTTTATATTTTTTATATATATAAAACAACGTTAACAAACATTTCATATACAATATTATTGAACACATTTATAGGTCTATATTGTATCATTTATAATTGCAGCCGTATTTATGTTGATTTTCTGTACACTGTATATTTATTTTTGGACTTATAGTGGTTAATAAAGTCAAATAATGGTGCGAGAGAGTCAGTGGTATATCATTGTGTTCCTGTCGGTCAGTGTTAGAGGAACTGTGTAACACTTAGCCTGACAGTTAGCCTGCCCTGGACCAGGTTAGTTTCCAGCATAGGTTGACTGGGTGATTGAGCTTGAGCTATGTTAAATTAGCTTCATGAAATCAAGTCATTTGACAATGAGTCAGACTAACTGAAATAAGATTTTATCTTTTACTTAGATTTAGATTTACTTATCTGGTAAACTTGTTTTATGAAACAGGCCTCAGGACTGAGTTTGGACACCCCAGACTTAGACGTTTTAATAATCAGTGATTATACACAAGAGTGAGAAAATGTACAATACTATTCCTTATATCCTTATAATCCAGTTTTAAGGTGAAGTCGAGAAAGGGCAACAATTGTAATATATTTTACACACTAAATACTCCTGAAAAAAAAAACTGTTGCATTAAAAATAACCCCTTTTTTTTCTTAAAGGAGAATAAGATTATATTTCTAAATATTAGCTATTGATAGCCAGTCACCTTTAGCTGCACTTCTAGAATGAGGGTTGACCACAAGATGGCAGTAGGAACACAGCTATTCTTTACGCAAGCCTAGATTCATGTTTGCATTTATCATACAATTTTCACATTCTAGCCAATAATATAATATTATAATAGTTTTCAGGTAAACAATCTATCAACATATTTGATGTCAAGTTAGTGTGCTTACCTTATAGCTCACCTTGAATCCACTCCATCCAATGCATTTCCATGCAAATCCTAAAAACCGATAATGTGTTCATGTCAGTAAGAGTTAAGGAAGAGTTAAGAGTACTAAATGAATTATAGTCCTGGTAGAGAGGTTCCGTCCAAGTTTCACACTTGTAGAGGTGTATCTCCATTTTATTAGGTCCATCCCCTTTTGAGAAGAATTTACTTTTTGAAATATAATAATTGACTATTGAATTGAATCTGTCAGATCTGTTTCATCAGCACAAACAGTGCACAGTGATGGAGTCAACATATCTTCCCTGAGTCAACATACTGGAAAAGCAGTGATCCAGTAGTTTTAGCCTGAGAATGATTATTAAGCATGTAAATCTGCTGCAACATGAACAAACTTGCTCAGGTATTTTGTTTTACTCTCAAATGATGATTCGCATTGACAGTCATGAACACCAGTACAAATTATGGCCCTTTGGTGAAGTTTATCAGCTTTCTTATTTATTGAAAAATAGAACTGTTATTTTGCAAGGGAAAGTGAGGCAGGGCATAATATATTATTTCAGTACAGAATAATACAGACATTAAGTGAAAAAAAGATAAACAGCAAATACTTGGAAATTAAAGAGATGGTTTATACTTTAGTGTTTGTCAATAATTGTCTGTAGGAAGATGTGCTATACAACTGCTCATATAGTAATCAAGCAAAGAAACTATAGTAACCTCTAAGCAATCATATATGGATGATACTGTTGTCTCTCTAAGCATAGACTAAGTATTGATGGCCATAAAGAAAACTACTCAAAACTGTAGAGGGAGCCCTGGTGCTCTCAAAACCTGTTCCAGTCCAGCATTCCAGCTCATTCTCAGTCTCACAAATCCAGTTCCGGACATCTGGCCGAAGACGGCAAAAACGTAGCGTGCAGCGTGATATCTCCTTAACCCGTATGAACAAAAATTAAAGGGCAACAAAACAGGAAAAGAAGAAATTGGCACATTTGATTATCCTCCTTTTGTGCTAGAAGACAAATGCAGCATTTCACCCAGATATAAGGCAACACAAGCCCCTCGACACTTTTAATAAAGCCCTTTTCCAAACCGTTCTATACACAATGAAAATCACCCAAGGAAACAGTCTGCATTACAAACATCTCACGGTTTCTTTTTTCGAGTCCTTATTAATCGTACCTTACTTGTTCCTCTGTACAGACATGCTGATTTCACAAACCACAGAAAAACAGATGAGCAAGCAAATAATGTAGTTGTAGTCTGATCACAAAGAACAGATTACAAAGTGAAGGTAAAAGGCCACAGAGAAATCAGTATAATAATTATGTATCCCAGAAAGCAACTGTTAACAAATATAACCGATTCTAAAATGGTGTTCTCTTCAGCTCCTAGTATGCTTATAATGTCAGATTACAAGGCCAGCACTGTTGACTAAACAACGTCAATCAAAAAACTCAAATATACATGAAATGAATAACTGAACATTATATACATATCAGGAGTGGAACACTTATTTATCTCCCCAAAACATAACTGTGATCCAAAGTGCACAATAAACAGTTAATACTTGCTGAGTTACCAGAATGTTAATCATCAGCAATAATTTGATGTTTTCTGTGGTGAGCCTATAGTGTTAAATATCTTGTCAGTTGTATGGCAAATTTGCTAACTGATGTTTTAAAACATGTGAAGTGTGTAATTTCTGCAGCACTAAACAGAATTTCAAAACTGACAAATGGTATATGAAGATGTTTGAAACTTGTCAAAAAAACATCAGTCAAACAAATGTGTAGCCCCGCCCCCAAACTCTCATGATTGGCTGAGACGACCCGCCCCCAAACTCCCATGATTGGCTGAGACGATATTATGGATACCATTTAAATATTCCAAATGACCTTAAATAAACTGAATACTGCAGAGTTTTAAACTATTATTATTATATAAACAGAAAACTATTATTATTAATGAATTCCATTTTGGTGCTGCTAGTGGCAGGGAAATTACACACTTCTCTTTTAAGGAAAATCAAGTGAAAGCTTTGAAATATAATGTGACTGTGGAATGAGTCAGATCTGTTTCATCTGCATAAACAATCGCTGTAAGATAATATTGCATGGAGGATCAAGTTTGCTCATTTTGAGATTAAAGAATTTTAATAAAGTACAGTTCTGTCTATGTTTAACCAATGCAAAGGGTATGGCACTAACTCACAGAGTGGCTATACAAGTTAGGGTCTTATCACGGGGTGATAAGTCTTATCTCTCTTCAAAACCTAAATACAGAAATACAAAACAACAAGAGTCATTCAGAGATGAAAACCCTTCTATAGCCACTTCTGCTGATGAGCATGGTTTGAAGATCGAGGCACTACACTAGACCCTGAAAAAGATAGCTACCCCTTCATCTCTGAGCCTATACAATGATAATCAAATAGCACACTTCTCAGCCCTCTTGACACCAATCCTCATGCACACACACAAAATTGACGTCGTCATTGGTTCCACTGATTCTACTGCTTACAAACAGTGTCACCACTGCTCTCGGGTTCTGTATCCCATCAATATAAAGTCTCCAAGATTGAGAATTTCATGTGACCTGACAGGAAGTCCTACACACGGACCACATGACAAAGTCCAGATCCACTACATAAACAACTTTCAACTGGAAAAAAAGGTAACATATGCCAGAGATAAAGCGATGTGTTGAACCTCCAAACACGTTTATGGCATTCTAATCATCACTTCAACATTTACATCAATACAGATGTGTACAAGGCAAATTTTAGGATATAACTTAAAGATGGAATCAAAAACTGTAAAACATAGGAAACTTAAGACTGTTGGTAATAGTTTGGAAGTTTGGCGTAGCCTAAGCAAGCTGCATCCGAGCACTGTGTCAATCATGGGAGAATATGAAGTTTGGTTCCACACAAACCTCCTGTATCAGCGTTCCCAGTGGTCAACACTGGAATTCATTAATGATACTCACAAGACCGTAATTACCATTTGAAACGGAATTTCCTCGCCTTGGCATATGCAAACACACAAGCACATTCCTCTCACAGCTGTTGCGGCTCTGGTGAAAGTCACTAGTAACAGAAGGTTTGTATACCTGAACAAGGAATTGTAGTGAAAAAGTATTTAGCAAGGGCTAAAACATACGTTTTCCCTTTCATCTCCATTATAAAATCAGTCCTCCATGTCAATGTACAAGCTTTGCATTCACCAATCGACCATAACCCACCTCCTCCTATTCTTTTAGTCTTTGCAAAGACTAAAAAGGCTCATTTTACACCCTAATCTCGTCATCATCGTCATCATCCATGTAGGAGAAGTCTCTGTCGTCTTGTACTCGAGGTGAGCTGTACTTGATGTCATCCATATCTCCCTCATAAATCTGATTGTGGGGTTTTTCATCCAGCATGGTGGACCCTGAACTTGAGAGGGAACAGCTGTCCAAGTGTTGATGGTTCCTGGTTTGGAGCTCTGGAGTGTAAGGGTTGGTGCCTGGCCTTTGGCGTGGAGGCCGGATCGGAGGAAGGGGGTCCTCTTCCTCGACTTCATTGGGAGGACTCTGGGGCGGCGAGCTGCTCTTCCCCTCTTCGAATCCCAGATCGTCATCATCTAAGCCCTTCTTGTCCATCACACTCAGGATGTCGCCCAGCATGGAGGGACCCAGATCAATGTGGAAGGACATGATGGACTCTGCATGTTTCATGCCTCCGGTGTAAGGAATGGACGGACGCAAGTCAGTCAGCTCACCAAAATTCCTCTCGTCCAGCTCCAAGTCCGATACAGCGGGCGCTGCAGCTCCGTTAAGCGGCTTTCCATCAACTTCCAGAACGTTCTTTAAAGGACTTGAGGACACGCTCTTGGGAAGGTGGATATCTGTACCTCGTCCTGCGTTTTCATCATTCAAATATGGCAGCGAGATTGCATTTTTTACATAACTTGGCGAGCCTCCAGGGGGCGCTAGTTTGGATTTGTCAGGCTTGTCGCGATTGACCGACTGTGAGCGTTTGCTGCTTCGGAACGTACGGGAAAGGAGGCTCTGTTTAGGTGAGCTCTGCTGTACCTCTGGCTCCCTTGGTGGCTCCCCTGAGCGGCTGCTAAGAAAGGAGGTGTCCCCGAAAGCGTCGCCTCCTCGCCCCACATGCATAGTGTGACGGAAGTCTCCCAGGGGTGCGCTGATCATCTCTGCAGTCAGGTCAGCACGAGAGCGCCGCTTTGACTGGGAGGACGAGGACACAAGCTGCTTCAAAATAGGCATGATGACTTCTCAAATACTGTCCACAGAAAAATAAAATCACCAAAGTCTTTTCTCGCCAAGAGATGGGTTACTCTTTCCTCTGACGGTGTAGATCCGGGACAGTGGTCAGGATGAAAACGCTTCCAAAAACCTAGGACACAGCCATTTTTATCCTTAAAGTACAGTGTCCTTCCTTCAACACCTGACAACTGACCTATAACAGAAGAGAAAAGAAACAATAAATGTCATTTTATTTTACACGGATGACATTTTTATTATCTAATCTGAGACGGATTCTATTTTACTTTAGAACTTGAGTTGAACTGCCAGCTGATGGAATATATTACAATTATAAATTATACATGATACTTGGAATTTCTGGAGACTTTAAGCCATGCTGATGACATCACATACTAAATGTAGGTACTAATTTGGTTTAAATGGATTAATTATATGTGAAACTTCCTTTGAAAAAGAAAAAAGGGTGTAGTAAAAAACTATGCCACCTCTAAAGCCACTTGAAGTATTACATAACACATTAACAGGGAGGTGGAAGAGGTTGAAAAAGGAATTCCAATTTCATCCCATAAGCCATGAGCCTTTTTATTGTTCTCGGAGGAAGTGTGGTCATGAAAGGGTGACACGTTGCACAAGTGTTGATTCACAGATCTCTTGTTACTGAAGGATTTTCTTTTGCATGGTGGTCACCAAGTCACCACACAAACCAAAGCTTTGTACACTTACAACTCTGCTTGCTATGAACTTTTGAACCATCTGTTTACTCAGAGGAATCTGGAATTAAACCACACAAATGGCATGCCAAATGCTAGGGCCTAAGATCAGCTTTCGAAAAAAAAAATATTATTGACTTCTATGAACGTGTCAGTATTGGCATGGGACATCAGTGCTCCAAAAAATATCAAGAAAAAGCACACAACAGACTCCTCCCATGAGTAAATACTTCTATATTCAAAAAGTAACATAGCACTGCAATTGTAATTTAGCAACAGTTCTTCAAAACAGAAGTTAATGAAAGTAGCCTTAATGAAAATACAACAAAAACTGTACAAATGAAACAAATAAAAGGGTGCAATGCAGATTTGGGCAGTAATGCATTCCAAGGCACAAATCCAAGTCACAAATCCCCTTTCTTTCCAAATCCACATTCATTTCATGGTTACATAACCATGAGCTCAGAGGATCCTGGGAGGACTGCAGTTCTTCTTAAATTCAACTCCATCCAGTGCAGTACTCTCTGTAGTATGTGCCACGCTCTTATATCATACTGAAATCTAGACCTTTACACTGTGTTGTACTCCACTGCCTGAGATTTTCCTTCCAGACCTGCTGACAAGGTAGTTTTCCCTTTTCCCTCGACACCTTTCTTGCATGCATTTACACACTTCTTTGTGACACTTCTTACTCTTCATACATAACTAATTACTTTAAGCATTCTACTTCAAATTAACCATTTAGGTTTTGTAATTCTTAATCTGAGGAAGAATGAACCGAAACATTAGGATAACATTCTTATTTCATTTACTTCCATTAGGAGGCTTTCCAGATACTGATTTGCATTTATTGCATTCAGTGTTTGAAAGCTTATTGATTCATGTTCATTCAGAAAATCACAATTACTAAGAAAATGGCTATGATGGTTTAAGGTGGCTCTGATGTATGTATTAAGCAAGCAACTAAGTAAATAAAGTAAATAAATACATAAAGTATGTAATAAGTAATAATAAAGTAATAAAGTAAATACATAAAGTAAGCAAATATGTTAACAAACAAGTACAATATACAATGAAAGATAGCATTCTGGTAAGCTTTTAAATAAAGCTATAAGAAATATATTCGTTCTTATTATTGTTCATTCATTCTTGTTGCTTGTAAACTGCATATAAGCTGCTACATATGAGCTACAACCAGTTCTTGATTCCCAAGTCTATTTGAAACCACTTTCTTTTCTATTTTTTTCTTGGCTTCCCGGCATCTTTCTCTTAAAGCGAAACATATTGCATGTCTTGGAAGACTAATGATGGTTGTATCATCCTATTGTAATGTCACTGTAGAGGGTGTGAAACAAAGGGAAGTAGCACAAGAGAACGACTGAATACGAGAGAACTCCAGTGCTCTTTAGGTTCACTGAACTTTTTGATGCCCAACTGTGTGCTGTGATTTATGGTTTAATAATCTGATTATCTGCTTCTTTACACAGGGGAGGCCTATTAGCCTTGACTGACCACCAACTGCCAACAAAAGACTTAAGACGCAACAATCACTCAAACAAACCATGATGAAAGACAAAATTGTACGACAAACAAAATGCAAAAAAAAGTCTGCTTTTTCTGAAACTAAGGTCGAAACATTTGAACAAATCGCTTGTTGCCGTCTAGACGGTAGTCTGCAATTTTGTTTTCAAACATGACCTCATAACCATCCCAGAGTTGTGTGCATGCCATTTGGATGAATGAGATCCAGGGAACAATATTCCAAAGACACGTCACCCCACCAAAAACATTTGCATCTCTGACAACAAAAGCCCATTGAGCGACAGTAGCTGTGAGAGAACAGAGGAGGGTTTGATAAACGATAAGCTCTCCACTTGAGTCAAAGAACTGGGCGTCCCTGTGGAGGATTCAGCTCTGCCCGCTGGCAGATTGACCTCATTGTTGAATAACAGCATATCACCCGTCTCCGAGGGTCCAGATAGATTATTGTATCTGTGTTTGTGTGCAGTACACCCTAGTACCTTCCTGTGTGAAAGATTTTGATGATATAAATCAACAATCAAAAAAGGCCATTTTTAACATCAGGACATAATGAGCATAAATTAAAAGTTACACACTGTAACTTTTGACACTCGCATTTCGCCATTTCAAAATACAGTGGCTTTAACTATGCTGTTTATGTTGTAGAATAAAATGTGAAAGTAATATTAACCTCAGACCTAATTTTACGTAATTCGAATCCGCTAGGGTATTCCCATGGGAACCCATGCCAAATTAGTCTTCCAGGTTGGCCTACAAATTAATGTCATAAATCACAACTGAACAGCTCTATTGCTCCAACAGTAGGACAATTCATTATTAAGCAATGTATACATGGCTCACAGGGCATGATTAATTATATATTTAACTGTTTTTCTATAAAGTTGAATTAATTCAGTTTGTTCATTTAATTCAACTGTGCCAAGTATTTTTAATCCTTAAAAATGACATTAGTATTTAGTAAAATTAACCATTCAAAACTGAACTTATTACAAACTTAATGAGAAATTATGGTTAATATTTTTAAAATGAAAAAGAGGTGTGATTGAAACGGCAAAATTACATTTTTAAATAATAACAAAATAATTATGTTATTACTATTATGTATATACTTTGTCAATTGTGTTGTCAACTGCCATGAACTGATTAACCAAGCTTCACAAAAACTCTTTGGTCCTTTTCATGCCTATTTCCAGCAATCTCAGCGTCAAAACGCTTCATTAACAGCTACACTCAGGGGATTTCAGAGCATGTCATTTGTGTTCAGCATCATTACACATCAGTACCAATTCCTAACAGCTCCTGAAAGACAACACACCAGCTAAAGATCTCTCTCCCCCTCTGGACATGTGTGTGCATATCAGAGCTCACTGGAGAACTACAACTTCACAGCTGCACGGACCCTCGTGATCAAACTCTGTGAGGGTCTAACCACACATCTGCAGGGCCTTGTTTCAGCGGGGCCTCATTTCACAGGCTCCAAGCTGGGATACCAGGAGACCCGCTATGGCCTCATCAACATAAAACATTCCTGAGAGTGAAACACACAAACACTCTCACAAGAAAAATATATTAGTCTGTCTCGTCTGGGAGGAGGCCGTTATGGCAATGACTGTAGAAAAACAAGGGATGGATTGTGGGTTAAAAATGGAGAAATATTTTGAGGTTTGAGTATGAATGTGGCCATCAAACCCACAGCCATATTTACATAACGTACTTTTATGTACGCAAGACACACAACCAGAGATTAAGACCAGGAAAAATAAAGCAACTATGGTATAAATGATTCACATCTTCACCACAAGCATCATTCATCTCATGCTGTTAACTCATGATGTCACAATCTCTTGCGTAAAGTGTCCTCATGCAAAGCTTGTAGAAAGAAGTCAGATGAGACGATCCACTAAATGAAACACCAGCTGTCACTTGATGTTATTGTACTTTTATTTATAGATCTGTTTTAATCTTTTAAGAGTAATCATTACTTATTTAACAGGGTACTTCTGAGCTCTGGAAAAGACCATAACTATTCTTCCAATACAACTGCAGCTCTCTGTTATTTACGGTACAAAACTCTGGAACTCATTACCATGTTTTATTTAAGCAATAAATGATGAATAACTATGACAATACACATTACATCAGAATATATTCACACTTTAGACATGAAATGAAGTGAAGCACCTGCCGTCGTGTTAGTCATGACTGTATTCACATTAGAGCATAACGTAATTGTTTAAAGGGATAGTTCACCCAAGAATTAAAATTCTGTCATCATTTACTCTCCCTCATGTTGTTCCAAACCTGTAAGACTTTCATTTATCTTCAGTACACAAATGAAGATATTTTTAATGAAAATCCAACGGCAGCTACGCATACCACTTTGACGCTTTAAAAAGTTCATAAAGAGATCGTAAAACTAATCCATATGGATTGAGCGGTTAAATCCAAATTTTCTGAAGAGACACGATAGCTTTATACACTGAACAGATTGAATGCAATCTTTTATTCACATATAAACATTCATCAACTCATATAAAGTAATCGCATCTCTATCGCAAAATTTGGAATAAACCGCTCAATTCATATGGATTAGTTTTATGATCTCTTTATGAACTTTTAAAGCATCAAAGTGGTAGTTGCGTAGCTGCCGATGGAGGGAGAGACATCACTCAGAATTAATAAAAATTATCTTCATTTGTGTTCCGAAGATGAACAAAAGTCTTACGAAAATCTAATTATTATGGTTTTATTCATTTACCTTGTATTTTGCATAGGATCTACTACTTGAATGAGTAGCTCTATAAATGATCTTCACAAAAAACACTATACATTTAAACTTATGTAATATTTGTCCTAGTAACATCAAAATCCCTTTTAAGGAAAGTCTGTTTACTCTGCAGCCATATTTGCAACGCCACCGGGCAGCTATTTTGGGCATCCAAGACCAAGTCTATCTGAATGGGGAATACTGAAATCTCTAAAACTGCTTGCCGAACTCATAAAATAACATTTAAAATCAGCAACAAAACATGACAAAATATCCCATAAATGTTGTTTATTATGCTCAAATAGCGTAAAAAAGCATATTTTTTCAGGCTAGACCAGCCAATTCGCATGTGCAGTGCTAAGTGAGATTCTAACAGCAGTGACTCTGCTGATGATTGATGATGATTGATTGGTAAATGCTGATTGTATTCCGCCATGTTGCACGTTGCAGTTTCTCCCTATTCATAAGTAATAATAGTGAACCATCTTTCACTATAACATGCAGAAAAGGCCTATGCCAGTCTGTGATTCATTGAGATTTAGGACAGCAGGATTGAGGCACATTCATACATTTGATCAACGTCCGGACAACACACTACATAATCTCTTTCAATACTTAACATCCCTATTAGAGTCTCTGCTCTTGGAGAGGTTGCTGGTGTCTGTAAAACACAGGATTTATGCGTGTCTGGCACAATGCCAGATTAAACACACAACAGCAGTCAAATCAGCCATAAACTGTCAATACAAGCTGATTTCACATCACACTACAAATTTAAGCAAGGGTAGACATAGGAAGTACAGCACTGACAGAGACTCTGTCTGCATGATATTGAAGGAGGTTCACACCACAGTGTGATATTCCTGACAAATCATTCAATCCGAGTACTGCTGCTATCAGTCATAAAATAATTAAACTGTGATGTATGTCTATCAAAATAAATGTTTTTAACTTCATGCCGCTAGTGGTTGGTTACAGTGTAAACATGGTCCATTTCACTGTTAGCCTTCTGCATAAAAATATTTTTAAAAAAAATGCTTTAAGATGAAAAAAACACAATATCATCCTTAAAGTCTCTAACATGTTAACGAAGTTAACAATTTTTCATTTAAACCAGGAACTGATTGAAAGCATAAAAAAGCTGTATGGTTTTCAGATGTTATTATTGACTACAATTACAACCTGTTTTTCCTGTTAACCCCACCACAAGCCTAAAGCCTTTACAGACATATATTAAGTGGTGAATAAACAGATGGAAGGTAAATGTGATACGGGGGAAACGGAAGACAAGACACCCACCAAATCAACCAATAGAACACCTCCTCACACCCATAAACACTGTAGAAAATATTTTAACTGTAATAAAATGTAAAAATACATTTGGTCCAACACCGTGGACAGAGGGGGATAGAGAGACACTTATCTTATCAATAAGCAGTGATATGAGTGATAGTGAAGAGTTAGGGCAAATCATTTGAATGCAAACACTGTTTGACACTGAATAAAAACCAAAAGTGTGAAAAGTAGACATTTTGAAGACTGTTCTGGTCGCTCTTTGCCATGCAATCATAATGAAGGTTGCCTGGAGTTTTGAAGCTTCAAAAAGGACACAACAGCAGCAGAAAAGTCATCAACAAGACTGGAAGACTATGTTCCAAGCCTCAGGTGTCATATAACCATTCTGAGCCATTAACCATTTCAACCAGATCAGTGAGAGTTATAGTTGAACTCAAGTCAAGAACACAATTTGAGAACCAATCATCCAGACTAGTTTTGTGAACTAGACCAGCCGAGACATCTGAAAACTAAGTTTCCCAAAAAGCATTGAAAGCCTAAGTAGATCGTAGAACCATTGCCACCAATAGTCTCTACGATCAACTTAGCTAACAATGCTTTTGAGAAACGAATGGGAAAAGAGGGGGGATGTCAGGATTTTTCTGATTTTTAGTCTGTTCCTCACAGAAATGCTATTGTATGGCTTCAGAAGACTGGATTATATTGCATAGTCATATTAACTACTTTTATGGGTTTTTTTGTTTCATCTTTATGAAGTTTGACAGCACTCGTTCTCCTCCACTTAATATTATACAGAAAAGAAAGACCAGGATATTACTTAAAAAGTCACTTTTTGTACTCCACTGAAGAAGGAAAGTCATACAGGTTTAAAATGACATGAGGGTGAGTAAATGATGACTGCATTCTCAATTTTGGTAAAACTATTACAGGGAAAAGACAGGATCATTAGCCGATTATAACTCCATCAACAAGGTAAAGGACAAAGAAACACACAGCAAAACAACTACATTACAGAGTAATACGATCAGGTATCAGCTTCCCGGTCTAGTTTCTGAAAGTTTTCTCTCAGCTTGGTCAAGACAGGATATTATGCACTAGCTTAGTTGACATTCAGCAGCAGCCAGCGGGGTAAACAGATATACAGTACTGTGTGTGTTTGTGCTGCCAAACATGCTGAAACTAACCACAAAGATTACACGCTAGAATGTAGAAAACACTAAAAACCATGTTTAAACCAGCAAGGCCTCATGTGCCACACACAAACACACCTTTGAATCTTTGAAGGCTACCTCTAAAAGAAGCTTTACCTTTTCGTCAAAACCACTATGGACACATTTTACAGGAATCATTCTTCTTGCCAGTCACTTTTCGGCAAGGTGAAGACTGCAGCTCTATAATCACAGCATATAAACAGACAGAACGTGGCCTTACTAATCAAGTAGATGATTAACTTTCCACTCCACATTCCTGCCGTTTTCCTCTGCCAAAAAGCCCATGGGTTCAGACTTAGCCAACAATCCGCTCACAGCTGTGTAATTCTGCACACAATCAGAAAACTTTAAACCCAGGCTGAGAAGAGTGCAAATAACAATCGATTTTGAAAATGAAAATGGCATAATCTGGTTTGAAGGCTAAGAAGAGCAACTGCTTGGAATTTAGGCCCATAACCCTTTCCAAACGATGAAACCTTTTCCATTCACAGATGAGAATGAGAGAGCCAGCAGTGCTGTGTCTTCCCTGGGTGTTGCCGGCAGTCTTGGGGCCCGTGTGTCTGGGACACACAAGCATGAGTGTGTTGAAGAAAAGCAGACACGCATCGGGTGGTGCCATCTTGGCAGAGGTGCTACACGACTGTGCGCCAGCAGGCTCGCCACAGTTCTCACAGGGCATTTCCATCCAACATCTCATTAGATGGAGAGAAAATGAGGCCAGTGTTACGTGTCTCTAAACATTTCTGATCGGGAGAGTGGGCAAGTCGTCCCTTTAATCTAAAGCAAACTGTGCTGTATTTCTGTCACATGACCATTTTAGAAAGGGCCCGTCATTGAAGCACATTGTTTAATGGCAAAAATTCTTTTTTTAAGTAATTTTTTGCATTGTATTCTATTAATTATGGCAAAGCAAATGTATCCCGGTCTACAATATATATTTAATAAAAACCACCAATAAAACAACACCAATAAAAATAGCTTTATAATAAAAGCACAAAGTACTGAAAAAATAAATAAATATAAAGATAACCTTTACCATTTCAAAATGGTGGATTATTCAAATAATCTGAATTTTGACTCTTTTCAAGGCTGATTAAGGAAAATGCAAAAGCAATGTAGTAAAAAATAAGACTTTAGAGAATTAGTTTTACTTTCTCATTTATATTCATTATTTTAATAAATTAATTTATCCCTCAATGACTCAAATTACCCCTTGACAAGCCACAGCTTAAGTGGGACTACAATTATATTTCTATGATGCTTTCTTTTCCATTTCGCCTTGAAATATAATTAGGTGTATCTGTGAGCCATCACGTTCCTCCACCCATGCTCCGTTCTCCACACAGCTACAATTAATGAAGCACTTTGCTTAAGTCAAACAGATAAAGAGGATATTTCCCAGCTGACCGTCTCAAATATCTTGGTGTTGTGAAATGCAAACTTTGGACAACTTTTTGTAATTCATCTTTTCAGTCTGGGTTCAAAAGTTCAACCATTTTGGATAATTTGAAAAACTGTTGAAATCTGAAAACTGTTTTTTATCAATCCTGCTGTTTATTTGAGAATATGCGCAAGAGTGTCACTGACAAAGGAGGCTTAAGTTGTTTGTATTATATATTAGACAGTATAAAGCCTGTCTTTCAAAACAACTTCCTTCACAGGGACACAAGACAGCAGTCAAGCAGCATTTTTCAAGGCACCAATGAAAGGAAGGTCTTACAACTTTGTTTTGCACATAGGAATTCCCCATTGGCATCAAAAGGATACAAGAGGACCTCGAGTAACCAAAACTTGCAACATTCAATGATTGACAATTTTTTGGCATCCTTTACAGCTGAATAAATTCTAAGGGGCCGTTCACAAAGAACACGTTTTTCCATTCCACTGTGCACGCATGTAAACACGCATGTAAACACGCACTAGACGGACATGTTTGACTGTTGCGCCCGCGTCTTTTGCAGCATCTTGTGCAAATAACATCACATTTTAAAAGACACGTCTCTAGACATTGCAGTTTTCGCCCATTTCCCTGCCCGCGACTCGCCTTTTTCAAAGCAAAAACGTGTTCTGTGTGAATCAGCCCTCAGACTGGTCTTGTCTTAATACTCCTAAACAGTCTTCAATTAAAACAATCTTGTCTGAATGACCTAAAAAGACAATCTCAGAACCCACAAGAAGACTTCTCACAATCCCTTCCATCCAAAACAACCTACAGGGAACATAATATCATCACAGCCTTTTTTTTATTCCACAAAATACAATTATCTTCATTTACACTTAGTTCAGCTTTTCTCAAAAGCTATTCTGAATTTAAATTAAAGTTAATCTGTACTATTTTATAGTAAATCTTTATCTTTAATACACTTATAGTTACAGCTTGCATCCTGTCATGTTTAAATTATCATGTACTAAATTATCTTTTTATTCAATTTTAACTTACAATTAAAAGTTTGAAAAATATATTTACTGGTCAGAAACTTGTAATCACGGTAATTATGAAGTCTACAAAGCATTAGACAATCATAACTCTCCTGCAATGACAACATACCAATTAACTTAAAGTAAAAAAAAAAAAAAAAAAAGAAAACTTGTCATACATGACTCCTCATCAACTGATAAAATCCTTGTAAATCCTCTCAAGTGGTGACTCAACATGGTGACGGCAGTCTTTGTATATGTGTGCAATGCCTGATGATGTGGTTTAAGGACTGATTGCTAATGCACAGCTGTCAGTGTGGTTCAGCTCTAGTAGGTCTGAAAAGAGCAAGGTCCACTCACTTTACACCCTTAAACCAGATGTGGTTTAGACGAGAAGAATAGCTCCAAAATTGAGAGTTCAGTGACAAAGAACTCCTTCTCAAAGCAGAATTAATTGCACACAATGCACAGTCAGTATAACAAATATTTACTATGGTTGCCACAAAAATATTATTATGACAATGGCCAACACAAATTAATGCAATGCAGAAGTAATTGTAACGGCATAAATTGCATGCAGTGCCTTTGGTATGTAGTTTCAATAGCATATTATTTGCCAATCTAGTAGCAATAGTGTTAAATGCAGCCCAAATCACTTAATCTGAAATCAACAATGCTTAGACCATGATTGATTCCAATCGTTTAAAATAGGAAGCCTGACTGCGCCAATCAATACAACACTCCACCTTTAACACACTCAGTGACCTAGTGTCTGAGTTTACTGGAGCATATAAGTGTTCCTTCCACGGGATAAGGCCTCTGGAAACGCCCAACTGTCTATCCTCAAAGACACTGAAACTGTGGAAGCAAAGTCACAACAATCACAATAAACTTAAATAGAGCTTAAAGAAGAAACAATCTGAAGTATGAGCCAATCCCTTTACACAAACAAAAGTAAGAGAAATATATGACCTTAACTATGACTAGAACTCAGAAGATATTCTTACCTTCGAAAATGTGATAGTTTGCCAATTTTGTGGAAGCTTGACTTTCACAAAATAAATAAATACAATACATCCCCATTCATATGGCAAGTTTTGTAAAGCTGGTCTGAGCGAGCACAAGCAACAGTAAAGTGGGCGAAGCTTAGTAAAGGGTCAATTAACTCATTGTTGAACTATATTGAAAGAAACACAACTGCTAAATTGCTAGTAATCTATGGAAATATAAACATTCTGAAGACCACACATGATCTTTCCATGTATGGGTCAGGTGTCTATGAATACGGGCCACATTTGGTGGTTACTTTGAGCATAATGACACTGAGTGACAGAGGGCATATGTTATGGATCTATAAGGATATTGGATTACTCAAGTGAAGCCAAGAGCATCTGGGATTGGAATGGACACTAATGGAGAAAACAATTGCTCCTTTTCTCTTTTCACCAGCTACATGCTTGAGGGAGACCGTCCACCTGTTACTCTATGAGAAGAAAACTGATTGAAATTGAATGATGGGGAGAAATATGAGCAATGAAGAGGAGAACTAGATAATGTAAAAAATAATGTACAAATGAAGAGACACAGTGAGAAACAAAAAGGAATGTTTTCCTTTTCTCTCTGTTAAAAAAAAAAGTACACAAGCAAGTGTGCTCACAACATGGCTTTTAAAATTGTTACGACCATTTTTGTCTCTAGTGTTATCTTCAGGATAAACACGAGTATCATTAATAAGCAACATCAATAAACTACCAGGAAATGTTGCAGTTTAATAAAGGTGCTAAACACACTAATGGCAACATTAACAGATTGGAAGCTAGACCAAAAAGCAAAGGGCCAAAACCCCAGAGAAAATGGCTACTAAATTAAAAGGGACATCTATGTGAAATGTGGCCAGACTAGTTGTTGGGCTGTGCCAGCCAGGTATTAGAAATAATGTGCTTCGGGGTTTGGACTTAAAAGGAACAGGACACTCAAGTTGAGGTCCACTTTCACAGGGAGTGATGCCGATACTGTCACTCCAAAAATGCGTGGCTCAACCCAAAGAAAATCACCTGTCATTTGCTCAAAGGAGTATCTTTTGGCTGCTACATGATACCAGTCACTTAAACCGGTTTCACGCCTTTCAACACTATCACACAACACAGTAATCATGAATTTGTCATCTCAAAAATGAGGGACTCGAGCAATGAATCTCAGTCTGAAACTTGACAGCCATCATCTTGAAACCAAAGAAAGGTTACTAAAGCACCAAGTTACTTCAGACTGGAGTATGTGAAGAAACTAGTTCCCTATTAATGAGTTCATCAACATGTCATGTTCATTACATAGAAAATGAGTAATCCACCAATAATTTTCAGCATAATGTCAGCTAGTTTACATACCACTAATACCTATATTTAAATTGACCATAGTTTCAATTAGCAAGACTTCTGACAACCAGACATGTTTAGTGCAGTTTATTCCAGCCAAGAACAGAAAAAGGTCATCATGTAAAGTGACCAAACACGGTCTTCTTGTTGTTACCTGGTATCTGAAATAGTTGAGATCTCAATGAAAGTGACCTAAATGGAAGAAAATTACTAGCCAATCAGATTGCAATAGCTTTATTTTCTTATGAACTTTGGGAGATCTGTGTGTTTGCCATCTGATGCTATAATGACTAGGACTGTGATTATCAAGGTCTAAAAGATCTTGGTCAACAATTAACCATTGGTTGAGATTTTTAAACCTTGAAACAGTTTCTTATTTAATTTTCCAGGAATCCATAACATAGAGAACTGGCTCATTGCCTGGTGTCAGGAGGAGGTCAGCCTGTAGGACGGCAGGAGGTTTGGTGTCAGAGGAATACGCTTCTCTGCCTCTAGTATGTCAGATTCCTGAGGCCTCAGCTGGGCTTGAAGCAGGGTGCTCAAATCGTCTTATTCAAGTTCATGAGGAGAGGAGACAGTGCAAAAATATTGATTCTTGGCAAGACACTGAGTCGTGGCTTAAATAGTTTTACTTTCGCTTGAGGTCTGATATGAATGCAGTACAGTTTTCCCAAGTTCAAAGTCTTCTAGATAAAAGCTAACAATATCTTGCAGGCATTTCCTATCATTGTATAATAAATAGCATGCCGTGCTGCTCAAAAGAAATGTTGCATCAATAATATTAAAAATAAAATAAAAACGATGGTAAAACAGCCAAATTATAACCCAAATCATAAATTTAATAATATTTCACAATAGTACTGTTTTACTGTATTTTTGATCAAATAACTCAATCCAAAGAAATTTGAAAAAAATCTGACCGACCCCAAACTTTTGAAAACTAGTGTACGTTAAATAAAAGATGATTTTTCAGTGCAACCAGTCTTATAAAATATTACTTTTAAATTTCAACCTTATAGCCTACAGCTTGATCTTCACCCTAACATGTGGTTTAACTTCAACACAAAATCTGTAAATATCTCTTACAACACAACTGGGATGGGTGGGTGTTGAAGTTGTTATCTAGAAAGGCCAGGAACACCATGATTAACTAACCACCATAACGAACAACTTACACGCAAACCTGCAGGCTAAATTTAGGAAGGTTATGCTTTCAAAGCCCCCCAGGTTGAACTTTAGTCCTTTGAGCACAGACATGTCGAACTCCTGTAGTGTGTGTGTCGACAGCTGGGCTGATTACATCACAGAGGAATAAGGCTTTCTGAGCAGCACAAGACTCATGCTGCTGAGTCACAAGGCGGCCACCGTAGTGATTGAACAATAAACTAAGAATTATTATTAGAGTTGATGTGAGTCTCTTCCCCTCTAACACACACACACACACCTGCAGCTAAATCATATCACAGCAGCAGTGGATGGGCAAGCAGCCAGCTGTATTACTGCAGATGCATCCACACACACTCACTCACTGAAGCACCAAGCAAGAGGCTGCTGATGCGTTTCAAGCAGTGGCGCAGATAGGATTTTTTAACTGGGGGAACCAAGCTGTCAGCAAATGATTTAAACTCAATTCGTTATTTTGCGTAATGTGGGCTTTAACTAGTGCTCAAGTAGTTACTTTGCGTAATTTGGGCTAATGATTTGCACTAAAAAGCCATTGGGGTATTCATATTTGAAATCATGGATAAACAACAATGAACATAGGTAAACAAAGGCCTACCTGATCACCACTAGCAATGCATGATCAGACTGTTATTTGACTAGTATGCCAATCACCCACCAGAACTTCATGTCTTCACCAAAGTATGTTTTATTTAAACATCTCAGCATACAAAGTCTATCATTATGAACAAAAAAGCAAAGAACCTATGTGCAAAAAATAAAAATAATAATAAAATAAAATAACAACATATTTTCTACTGTGGCTGCCCTCCTGCAGATCCTCACTTGACTGACTAGGGCCTGCCTTACTGTCATCAGGAATCGCCTGCAGGCCGATTATAATTTACTTATTATAATTATTTGTATAGTGGCTTACACGACAGTGAACATACCTCAAGTCAATTTATACAATACAATGGGTTAAATGATTAGATAAAACATTATTTTTACTGATTCTGAAGCAGCGGCGGGCCGGGGCACTACTTTGGCCAGCGAACACACTCGTTAATCCTCTGTTTTACCGATTTTTGACGCCTTTCGTAGGGATAGTGAGGGCGGGGGATGGATCGGGTCACTATGAATCTGGGGGGGTCATGTCCCCCCCGTCCCTAGTGCCATCTGCGCCCTTGGTTTCAAGTCAACGTGAAATCAAAAATGTGTTATATTTGTAGTATAATAATAATAATAAAAAATGCAGCCCTGAAAACAAGCATGTGGAGCTTTTTAGCTTTGTTTTTTAGGGGGGAGAGAAATCAATGCATAATTTTTTTTTTTTTAAATCATGCAGCCATACAGGTGTGGAACGACATGAGAAGGACTAAATAATTACTCGATTTTAATTTTGGGGTGAAGAAAGTAACTGTTTTATAACTAAAGTAAGAAAGTTTACTCTGTGTAAAATGCAGTTGCACGAGAGAAGGGGGCTGTAAGGTGAAAAAAGAAAGAATAATTTGGGAATAAAAAAGTGAAAAAAGAACAGACATGCATTTATCTGTCCATCTGGCAGGTCGGCCTTATAAACACACACACTGACCTTGGCCCACATCTTCCATGCTACAATTTAGGCCAGAACTGTCTCTCTGCCTGCCGGCTCTCCTAACTGGAATATCATAGTGAGCTCAGGATATTAACCAGAAAGCTTTAACTCCAGGTATACAGGGATTTGTTTTATCTATCCAGGCAGATACTGACCTCGGAGCACTGGCGGCAGGGTTGCTAATGCCACCTTTCACAAATATTGATACAAGAATAATAAAAATATAAAAGGTCAAGGGTCAAAGCCCTGGACCTCGCAACGCTGAAGTTATAATTTTGTATTACTTTCACTTAGGCTGTGGTGGTGATCATTCGTTCCTGATAGAGGAATTAAAACGTTTAGATGACAAATTAAGACATTTCAACTTGGAGCAACAGATTATATATTCACACAAAAAAAAGGTTTAAAAAAGAAAAAAGAAAGTTGTCAAACCATGATACTCAGAAGTTGATTGTGCTGTTGAGACAACCCATTAGGGTCAATCAATTTCACTCTGATAACCTTTTACAATACCAGAGCGCTTGCCAGTTTTCTGCAAACAACAGTTTGAGCCGTTAGAGTAACGAACTGTGAAACTGCAGCCATCTGACCAATGCGTATTATGCAACAGATGTGGCCAACAGGTTCAGGACAATATATGGAGAATACATCTGGAAATTCACAAGAAGCTCTTGGAATACTTCACTGGATTCTGGCTTCATTGCAACATGGACTTTTTAAGAAGTGGTTACATAACGTTTCATCTAGGACACAAGTAGCACACTTAGACAGCAGCTCCAAGGTCCATCCAGGCTTTAGCATCACTAATGACTCAAAATCACAACCGCCTTGTCTCCTGCAATCCCAACAAGCAGAACGCATCAAAGCCCCCCATTAGAGACCACTTGTTAACTGCTAAATCATTTTCACAATCTTGTGCATTGGTAGCCTATACAAAAGCCACAGAATCTAAATCTGAAAGGTGAAATTCAGATTGTGGAGTAAAATTATGTTGCCTCTAAAACAGAAGTAATGATTAACTGATTTAACAAGAACAATATCTATCCATAAAGGTCAGTGTACCACACATAGCTGATAAAAATCCAAAGACAAATAATGCAAACTTTTCAAACATCAAATAATATAAAACAATAAGCCAGATATTAATGAAATAACATGTAAATATTAGCATTTGAATCAATATAATTCAGGCTATTATACAGAACTCAATGTACACATCTGGTATTGGCCTAAAAATATAAAAAGTTATCAATGAACATCATTAAGTTAATATAATTTGTTACCATAATGTAAACATTTGAAGCATTGTATATTGCATAAAATATAGGGTAAACAAGCCTAAACTATTGAAATACCACGATCACAGTCTATACAGCACAAAGCAAACTACACACAGTAGTAGAGGAATGTCTGAGACTTACACTTTCAAAAATGTACAAAAAAAATTCGTTGGGTCCAGATTTGTGAAGTCCATTTGAGATTCAGATGAATGAGATATCTGTCTGACTGACTGGCCTCTGGAGTTCAATACAAGACACTTGAAGAGCAAACGCTTCATTGTATCTTTATCTAACCCAGTGAACTTGTATCCAAACTTCTAATGGAACCTTGTGGGATGTGAGCAAAGGTCACACAAAGAAATGAATTGATGTAATAAATAATAAAGCTTTTTACCACTGTTTGCAGCGTCGTATTCGATCCCAGAATCCTCAATGCCAAGTTGAGCTTCTCATCCAACAACAATGGACCAAGTTCAATGGAATCACACTCCAAACAAAAGTCCGTAGACTGTAATAAAACACAGGTTCAGCCTGACAGATGTCTCCGATATCCTTTAAACAGCTTTATGTGGGAGTAACGCGTTTATAGATTATAAAAACGTGTTAAATAGGGCTCACACCGCCTAATCCTGAGGAGCAGGTCTTCGCGTACTGACTGTAGTTCAATGTGCGAGGGCGCACTAATGCGGTTCAAGCGTCCAGAGACCGTCCTCTGACTGTATGACGAGTGACGACGCCCCGCCCCCTGCAGTACGCCCCGCCCCTTTCAACGGTGCACTCAGCCTCTCATTGCCTTTTAAAGGACCAGTATCAAATTTACAACCAAGTACACGACTGTATGCAGTTAATTAAGTTTTTTACGCTTTTTAACGCTTTTGGCGTCTATTAATTTTAATTTTAAAGCACCTTTACATATCATTCACATTTTATTTATCATTTTATCACAATTTTTATTCATTTATACATTCTTTTATTTTTAATGTATTATTATAATTTTAAATGTATATTTAATGTATTACAATTATTTAATTAATTAATGTATTTAATACACATTCATTGTATTATTTTATTTACACACATTTATCATCCTTATATTAAATATATTTGTAATTATCAATGAATTGTTTTAATAAAAACTAAAATATTATTATATAGTGTACTATCATTGTATACAATTAATATAATATTATGATTTATATTATTAGTAGGCATACATGGGGATATTTAAAGAAATATAAACAATTTCACAAAATGATTTGTTTCTCTTTGTTCCATTTTATTTAGTAAAATATTTTGCCGAGAGCCAGTCGATCATTGACTGCTCAGGAGCTCCTCGAGTGTTTTTTTTTTTAAACTGTCTAGTTCAGAATATACATATTTGATCACAGAGTACACCCTTGGCACTAAACACTCATTATAATACAATACATCCAATTTTAGGCATTTTTAAAAGTCCTTAGATGCACTGGCATATAATATTGATGAAGTAAATGAACTCACAGGAAAACACAAACATAAACATTTTAAATTAACAAATATCATATGAAAAAAAAATCGAAAAGCAAGGCAAAAATATGTCATTATAAAAGTATCTGTGATCATCTTTTGTCCGAGAATAATTAAGTTCTGTTTTATTCCGACCCTGGTTAGTTACCAAAAGGAATGATGTTGCTACAGTAACCACACTAAACAAATGTGACATACTCAACCACATACATCCTCTTCAGCTGCGTGATTCATAGTGACATACTGTAGCATTCCAGTGGTCATAATTGCAAATTGCAAAAAGCGGGTCCTCAACATGCTTAAAAAAAAACTATTTTCAAAACACATATTTTGGTTTAAGTTCTACACAGAAAGGCAAAATAAACATAAGCTTATTTCGTACAATACATCTACACACCAAATCCAGGCAGTGAAGAAAAAAATACTGCACCTGAACACACAAACACACACACACGCACACGCACACGCACACGCACACGCACACGCACACACACACGCACACGCACACACACGCACACACAAACACACACACACACACACACTCACACACACACACACACACACACACACACACACACACACACACACACACACACACACACACACACACACACACACACACACACACACACACACACACACACACACACACACACACACAGGTTTCCATGATTTATGGGGACTTTACATAGACATAATGATTTTATACTGTACAAACTGTATATTCGATCCCCTACACCTACCCATCACTGAAAACGTTTAGCATTTTTACATTTTTAAAAAACATAATTTAGTCTGATTTATAAAATATTTTTCTTCATGGGGACCAACAAATGTCGCCACATGGACAAGGATTTTGGATATTGACATCTTTGTGGGGACATTTTGTCCACATAACGTGGGGTTTACCTGGACCACACACACACACATACACGTCTGGTCCACTATCTTTGTGGGTACTCTCCATAGACGTTATGATTTTTATACTGTACAAACTGTATATTCTATCCCCTTACACTGCCCCTATCCCTATACCCATCACAAGAAACATTCTGCATTTTTATATTTTTAATAAAACATTGTTTTTTAATCAATTTCCCTCACGGGGTCCATTGGCTACTCCTCACAATGTAGGTGATTTCAAGTTTTACTATCCTTGTGGGGACATTTGTTCCTCACAATGTAATATAAACATGAGCACACACACACACACACACACACACACACACACACACACACAGAGAGAGAGAGAGAGAGAGAGAGAGAGAGAGAGAGAGAGAGAGAGAGAGAGAGAGAGAGAGAGGGAGAGAATAATAACTAAAAACATTCAAATTAACCAAGTAAGTAGGTGAATATTTCGGAAAACCAAATGGCCTATGATGGATTAGGAATATATAATAAAGCTGCAAACCACACACATTTAGAAGTCAATCTCCCCTTCAAACCTACTTATAAAAAGCCGCCAAAGTGGTCATCAAACTTCCCATAACTTTTCAAACAGGTGATTACTTCCTGACGTGCTCTTTATGGTGCTAGCAAATGGGCAGATCAATGGGCTCATATCCAGTGGTAACATTCTACTCTATAATCAAAATCAAAAGCATTTATCCAACCATTTGATCTTAGCATGGTGCATATTAACATTTTGTGGAAGAGGAAAATAATATAATTATATTAATAAAAAAAAATTCAAAGAAGTAACCACAAATAGGAAGCAAGTGCAGGTGGTTCAAACAAGAAACAAAACTGCAGAGCTTCACTAGCACCTTTGAATAAAACATTATGAGTTGTAACCCAGATGGTGGAGGAGTTGCTAACTACTAACTGCATTTGGAATTAGCATCCACTTACTGGGACCTCATGAACAGAATACATTGAGCAAAAAACAACCAAACAAATCTGTTGTTTTTATAGATTGATATATCAAGTCATATGTTCATATAATTTATTTCCGTTTAGACTAACATCTAAACCCATAGCGTTCAAAGCCTGCAAATCCGAAGACATGCATTCACAACTCTTATATAACCCAAGATTGTATAAGCGTATTTTCCATTTATATCTGTTCGACTGTCGCACATTAATCATTTATCTGTCAAAAGCCATTTAGTTGACTTCAGGTGTATGTAGAGCTCAGGAACACCTGTCTTTGATTTGACCTTTCATATGGTGAAGAACACATTTCCCTTCACACAAAACAAGTTCCTCCATCAAAATGTATGCTCTTAAGACCATTTTTGGTAACACTTTATTTCGATGGTCCCTTTTGAACATTCTGCTGACCATAAGTAACTTTTCAACTAACTCTCATTAGAGTATCAGTAGACTGTCTGCTTAATTTCTGCTAATTCTTTATTGTGATGGTACTCAAACAGACATTCTGACTAAAAATAACTAAGTTTAAAATAAGTACATTTCAAATTATTCTAACCCTAACCCTATTAATACTCTACTAACACTCTAATGAGAGTTAGACATGTACTGTAGGTCCAACGTTAGTGTTTTAAAAGGAACATCAAAATAAAGTGAAAGCCCATTTTTTAGCCATTACTCTGTTATATCATTATACTCTGTTATACCCTCTGCTGTATTTAGATAAACAAAGTTAACTTTAAATAGCACATTTGTTTTATTAGGAGAAAAACTGGGATGAGTATGATGTGGAATCTCCCTCCATTTAGACACATTCCTGTCCTGTTCTGCCTCTGACATCGTTAACCTATAAGTGCAGGGTTTTCTGTCTCACTCTCGCCACACTTCAGATGAAAAATAGAGATTTGGAAAGGGAGAAACAAGAGGAAAGAGTTCATATAACATTTGCAGTTGTCACAAAGAGTGTGTGTTTTTGGACACCACAGAATAAAAGAGATAAAAAAGCATGGAGATGGAGAAATACATGCTCCTTCTCTTTAACATAATCAAAGTTTAAGTTGAATCGTAGCTGATTGGCTTTATTCTCTCTGAACTTGAGGGAGCAGTGTGACTGTAAACTGGCTGGGGACTCCACAGATCCGATTTATCCGCACGCATGAAACCAATGAGAGCAACAGAAGATGTCCAATAGAAGACGAAGATGGACTTTTAAACATTGCAACACCTACACAAAGTAAGCAAGCATGCAAAAGTTTAAAATAGTTGCACACACACACACACACACACATTCTGTGACTGTGATTTTGCCAAGGACCCGGAAAAACATCCTTCTTCGTTCTGGAACATAAATCCTATCCAGATTTTATGGTTAGAGTTAAATCAGAAAGTTAAGTATGCGATTGCAGGCTTGGCCAACGTAATGCAAGCATGTTCCCATTAGACAGTTTTGTTGGACCTGAATGTTTTTCCAGGACCAACAAATTATGTCAATCCAGGAACATATACTACCTGGCAAAATTAGTCATCCACTCATTCCTATAGTGGTTGTTCCAGTAACGTACTCCCTTTATCCGATAAAGCAGGTATTTCAGCCTGTACTAACCTAATATTTTCCTCACTTGTCCGAAGCACACCTTAAGCCTCTGGAAATGAAGGTTCACCTCATCAAATTGAAGTTATCCCTAAAATTGTCTTAAACAGTCTTAAAGAGGCGCAACAAAATTCCAGCTTCCAATTTGCCCACATTGAAACTGATAACGCAGAACAACACCCAACACTCACAACCAATCAGAACATATCTTTAATATACATTTATGTCCCATCTGAAAAGAATGTTGCATTGTGGATTCTGGTATGGTGGTGCCCCTACCAGGCTTTCTTTAACTAGCAACTAGGCAACAAGTTTCATTGGAAAGATTAAGCTGGTTGACCAGCTATATATGACTATGTTGGTTTACAAGCTGGACCAGCAAAGATAAAATTGAAATTCAGGTCATAAATTACTTCTTGTCTTCAGATGCTCCAAGACGTAGTTCTTAGAGTGCATGGTAATGTCATGACAGCTAAAATAATAAAATTTTAAGGACACTTTCACTTAGCATTACACACGTCTTCTCCTACGTATGTCACTCACGAATCCTCCCTTTTCAGAGATGGCCATTTTCAATGTTCAAACCAATAACTTTTGCAGAAAACATAATTTATTTAGGAATATACTGTGTTCAGGCAGACTGAGCATGTGTTTGACCTTGTTTATACAGACAGTAAAATCACTTCACGGAAAGGAAAAAGCAAACAACATCGCTAAACCTCACAAGTAAGCTGTGCAAGTGCCGTTTAGTTCTCTGCTGCCGTCGTGTTGGGTCCCTTAGTACGTTTTCTTTTATCTTCAGTAACTTTGAATAGCCGCGCCAAAGCGAAGTGGTGAAAATCCATGGTCTGAAGTTCACAGGTACAATACATTTGCTTGGTTGCACAATCTTTGAAAATGTCATCAGCTCCTATGACGTCACGTCTTGCCAGATGATCTATGTGAACGGCGAAGATGTCATCACTGGCAGAGTCATGTAAAGTGAAAATCTGTGTGTGAACAGGAACTCTTTAATTTATTTGACTTCCAGCTCCGCTGAGATGCTGGCAAATATCCCATATCCACTGCTGTTTATTTTATGTTTGTGTCGGATGTTACCGTTTGCTCAGGATGACATCATAGAGTCAAATCAAAAGGAGCAACAAATGAAACCGCCCACCCTGTAACACACATACAGTACACACCCGCTGCTGACATGAATCCTCTGAATCTGAATCAATCCAGAGCAATAGTACAATAATATCATAATAAATCAAACTCTTACATATTTGGCCTTTCATCTATCAGTTTCACAAGGCAAATATACTTGCGCTCCAGTCCTTAGCTTTATGAACACAATCTACATTTCACATCTGGAAAAAAACATTCAAAACACAGATTAGCATTAAGCACTTAATATGACCTTTGGCCTTTTTAGAACACTGGTTAAAACTGACCTGTGACATCAATAAATGATGCTGGCTTTCCAACTCAAACATGTGCTAAGAGCAGGCGGGTCTTTATCAGATCATAGTCTCTAGTCAAATGAACTTTAACCTCTCATAATCACCAAAGTACTTTGTCACCTGTTTAAGAACAAAAATACCACAGTAAAAAAAAAAAAAAAAAAAACACCATTTAGCGTTTTTCTAGATGTTAGTCACCGTTGGTGATCCAAATGCTGAGATTTACTCCATAGCCTTTTTTTTTTTCTTTTTCATGTGTTGGTGCTTCTGTCCAGCATCCATAACTTAGTTTTGTGTTGTACAGTTTTGTAAAATAAAACATAAGAACCAAAAGAACCAATAACAACAAAATGAAAAAGCAAACGAAAAGAATTGTTCGAACCAAAAAAAGTCATGCAGTTTGTTCAGGCAGCACAACAAAATAAACCAAACCAAAACAAACTAAGCTCACGGATGCGTTTACGTGTCTTTCCAAGTGATTGTCTTTCATTGTGAGTGAAACACACTGAACACACACAAGCAGAGAAAGAAGACAAAAACCTGAACGAAAGAAAAATAAACTGTGATCAAAGAAGGAATACAAGAATAAAAAGCACAACAGATCCAGGGCTGACGTTTGTTGTTGTTCTTCTATAGACGTGAGTTTGACCAGGCGTTTGGGAAAACAAGAGATCACCCCTTGCCTTCGTTTTGTATTTCCATGTACCGATATCTTCATTCTGTCAAACAAAGGAGGAGAAGCCGGCGATGGGGGCCCGGGAGCCTGGGGCCAAGCTGCTCGGGGGCCGGTAAAGTGTGCCGTGCTGACTGGGTGGGTTGGAGCTCTGCTGGGATGGAGTAGGAGTCCGGCTGCCCTTCGGTCTAAAAAGGCTGCCAGTCTGGGACTGGCTTTGGGGCGTAGGGGAACTGAGCTGTGGGGGGAACGGGGGTAGAGGGGGCAGAGGGGGCAGAGGTGGCGGAGGGGCGCAGTGTTCGGGCTCTCCGGACTCAGACTCAGTGTAGTTGTAGGCCTGTGCTCGGGAGATTCCCTTCTGTTGTCTGCGCCAGGAGTTGTAGTAGGTAGGGTCGCTGATGTAGTGGTTGACAAACGAATGGGTCTTTTGCCGGTTGGGGTCCACCTCGTATTCGCTGTCAGTGCCCTGGGATGGAGAAAGAGGGAAAGAATGAGTTATGTAGACATAATCACTTCCAAAATCTCAGTTTTTAAGGAGGGAGATGACTTGAGAAGGTACCCAAGTTCTATCCAGAACCAGAGGTTGCACTAGAAATAAGTATTATTTGTCATTTTGACAGCTGCATTGCACATGGTCAGTCATGCTAATACATTTATTCAGCAAGGATTCATTAAATCAAAAGTCACAGTAAATACATTTGTAATACTACAAAAGATTTATATTTCAAATAAATGCTGTTCTTTTGAACTTTCTATGTGAAAAACTATGTATCATGGTTTCCACAAAAATATTAAGCAGCACAACGTTTTTCAACATTGATACTAATAAGAAATGTTTCTTGAGCACCACATTACATTTGGTTTTGCTGTATTTTAATGCAACCCTCTTTGAAAAACAATAAAAAACTTACCAACCCCAAACTTGAGGTAGTATAGAATATAAATATATATATATATATATATATATATATATATATATATATATATATATATATATATATATATATATAAAAATTTCAAAGCATTACATTTGTGTGAAGTACATCTTAAGATGTATGCAGTAGTGCCACTTTTTTTTAAACATAATTTATTTCTGTGTTGATAAAACATTATGACAAAGATAGAGTGGAAGTTAATAAAGATTACAGATCAAGACTGAAAAGTGTGAGTTTGGTGAAAATGACCGATTTGAGTTATTTATTCATACAATCACAAATTATTTACACTGATCATTATAACATCTCAGTAAAACAAACTTAAATGTACCATGTCATTGTTAAGGAACATTTTTTAAAGACAATATTTATAATCTAAAATGTCATTGACAAGCTCTTAAGACAAGCTCTTGTAGTTTTATCAAACACTGTGTTGCGAGTACTTTTTTAAATTATTATTATTATTATGAAAAAGACAACAGACTTGACAGGAAACTGATTCAATGAACAATATCCAATGAATTATTCTACTGGACTACACTTATTTACTGTGGGAAAGCAGTAGTGAAATGCAATAGACCACGCACCGTATTGTTTAACCTGTCAAAAGTGCCCCCAAAAAGAAAGAAACGCCAAACCAAACATAAATTAGAAATAAAGGCTCTATGATTTAAAAATAACCTCAAAGGTTTAGGACTACCACTGTACCCTCTGGTACCAATTACACGCTGCGTTTAGGGGGTCATATATACATGTGGTGGGGTTTTGACCATGTATGCATGAAACGAATGGAGAGGATAGGAATGGACAAGCACTAGGAAGCAACTTCCTGTCAATCAATGCACAATTCATGTCCTCACCCATTGAGTTGGAAGAGTTTGGAGGCCCCCAGTCTTAAAGGAGAAAACAAGCGCCTCCTAGAGGTAAACAGAGACATGGGGTTTAAAGCAGTGCAGTATGGGCCCTACGTCATATTTCATGGGACAAACAATGGCTGCTGCTTCTTCTTTTTTCTTTAAATGGTGCATTACCCTTACAAAAAAGTACTGTGGTATCAGATTTACATATTCATTTAAAACAATTTAGTTCACAACAAACCTATATTGTCACCATAACAATGAGTTAAATATTAAATTAAGAAGTAATATTCAGTATACAGTATTTGTAAGTCTTTCATTTGCTTAAATACATAAATTCTTATTATAATGCCTTTTGTTTATCACAAAAACAAAGGGAAAAAACATTTTCAAGACTTTTGGACCCTACTATTAGGAAATTAAAAGCATACCATACCATTACAGTATATCAGCAGGCTATTAACATTATACTTTTTTGTAAGGGTAATGTGGGCTGGGAGAACAACTTCTCAACACTCTCTCTGACACTAATGCATCTCCTGGATCAACATTGAGTACTGTAGGTTCCTCATGGCGGCCTCTTAAACTCTTTGTTGAGACAGCACTCTGCACTAGAACAATGGACAACTGTATAAATATCTGCCCTCTATCAATCTGTGTCTTCCATCACCATATATATTACAACACCTTCCCACCCTCATTCTGACATATCTGGCTCACACTTCTAGAGTTGGCTGATGGAGTTCAGATATATCCTAAAGTACCAAGTGCCAACTGGAGAGGGAGAAAAGGAAAATAAGAGAGAAGAACTATCATGGCTCAGGCTTTTAATGTTTGCATATCCTTTTAAGAAGACTTGTCTATCCTCACCACCACTTTCCACTCTCTCTTCATTCCTATAGGAATTCAATCAGGGAATTTCCAAATGCTACTTTTAGGGGTTGATTCTGAGCTTTCCGAATAGCTGAACTCTTGCTTCACTGTTTGACACAGCATTCAAGTCTGTTACTAACATAACAACTCATTTTAACCCTTCAACTCATGAAGTTTATTTACCCTTTCTGAGAGCAACACTGTCATTTGAGGTCTTTCACTTTGCAACAATGTGAAATGAACGAAAACAAACAGAACAAAAATTTACAGAATTTTCTTGCATTTTGAATTTTCACTGACCTACTGGAAAAAAGAGATGCTAAGATATATTCATATACTATATTAAATACAAACGGTTCAACATTTCTCCTTGTCTTTGTGTGGTGTAGTGAAAAGACTAACAATGTACAGATCTCTCCAGTCCATCATTATTGTAACGTCCACACATATGTGACACACATGCCTCTGTTTAAATTCCAGAGAGGAAAGCATTTCCCCAAAACCAGCCTCACGTCGCCCTAAAATAAGAGCTGCAGATTTTATGCCAAAATACCTGCTGAATTTCATATTTTTTTCTTAAGCAGTCAAGATGTTTCAGAAAAAAATCTGTATGATAAAATAGTTTGAGATCTCTAAGCATATATATATATATATATATATATATATATATATATATATATATATATATATATATATATATATATACACACACACACACGTTTATTTTATTATTTATTAGTCTGCCCAATACATGCAAATAAATATATAAAGCCCAAGATATATTTTTAAAGCATTATTGACTATGGATTTTTGTAGCATCCTGCCTCAAGAAGGTCTATAATTGAGCATGTGCTGATTTCAGCCTCTTAAACGACTGCAATGTTTTAATGAGGGACATTCCAGTCATACCAGCAAATTCAACAACTCAATAAGCAGCAAACAAAATGCCCAGCGTGACCTCACAACGAAGCCAAGCTCAGAAACTAAAGCTACATGCTGACACGGTGTGTGTGTGTGTGTGTGTGTGTGTGTGTGTGTGTGTGTGTGTGTGTGTGTGTGTGTGTGTGTTTGTGTGTGTATGTGTGTGGTCATCAAAACATGTCAGTTGACACAGTGCGTCGTGACCCAGCCCTGCCCTTCCCCCGCTGACACATGGACGATGAAACAGCTGTTCTCTCCTCCAAAAATGTTTGTTTGCATTCATCCACTCCTCTGTTATTCTTTCTCCTCAATCCAGCTATGATCCTGAAATACCACAGAAATCCAGTTGAATAAAATAATTAAATCAGAGCGCATTAGCCATAACATGGGCAGCTGCCAAATCACCTGGGAGAATCCAGTTGAAATTTAACTGGTAATTTGACACATTTGACTAGAATTTTCTTTTCTTTTTCTGTCGCATTTCTGCTTTGAATCGGATATGTCAGATATGCATGGGAATCAACACATAATACAGTTTTTGTGTCTGTAAATTTATACACAAAATCTCTAGATGGTTAAAAGTGTGTGGCACCAACAGGATGGCAAAAATGTTTTGTAGCACAGTCATTCTGCTCAAACAAACACACTGAAGCGAAGAAATTGCACATGAAATAAATGTAATTATTGAAAAAAGAAGAAAAAGAAAGAGGACCTAACCCGATTTAATTTTACAGTAATTTTGAGCAGTGAAAATTCTAATTAGCATATCAATTTTATATAAATAAAAAAAAAAGAAAAAGAATCAATTCATAAATAAGTAATATCGCTAGGTGGTTGCTCTGGTTTGAACTGCTATACTTTTCAGAACGCCTCACCACAAATATGAGCAAAAGTATCACTAATAATAAAACAAAGGACAAGGTCAATGTGATTCAGGCCTCCTTATTATCATACAGATTTTGTGTTAATTCATTAAAGTTGGACTAAGTTTCAGACCACAAAATAATTCCAAAACAATTTGCCAAGATATTCAACCAAACACAAAATACTAATATTACACTAAAAGCTGAAGACAGATCGCGATGGGAATGGTTATCCTCAGATAGGAGGATCTAATCTTACTGGAACTGGTTGTTTGGCACTGGTATGTTTTGTCTCCTGCAGAGAGAGAGAAAGTGGGGCAAGATGTTCCCACCCGGAAAATCCCTGTTTTGAGTATCACCCTACCCTACAGAAATCTCTTTAAAATGTATGAAACTTCACTTCCTGTGGACCTACATTTAGACAGCGACACTAAGCCTGACCTTGTGATGGTTGTGAGAGAAATACATGGTGTCTAAATGAGTTTTACACTGGATTATGTTGTTTTCTTTCCGCAATAGATGTCAGTACTAATGCATCACTAAAGCAATGTTTTTGTCCAATCTGCTCAAAAAGCCTCAAATTAAACGCAAGCCACTAGATTGCCACTAGACACAAGCCAAAAAAAACCTCAACCTCATTCAGAGACAGACGGAGAACGAGAAAAGGAGAAATCCTATTGTGGCGCAGATATGGATTAACTGAGGGGGAGGAGCATGTAAGCGTCTATGTCTCGCATTCCACAGATCCATTCGAATATTAAGCACAGCAGGAATCAGACTGACAAAGACACATTAAGGCTGGGCGATATAGCCAAAAATGTTATCTACATACAACATACAAAAGTTCGAAAGGAACGGTTCATTAAATTGTTTAAACGTGACAGTCAAGAAATGTATAATCTTTTACAAAATCTTTTCCTATTCATCAAAGAATCATGATTTATTTATTTTTTGTTTTACAATTTTCAAGACTGATAAGTGTTTCTTGAGCACCAAATCAAGATATTAGAATGATTTCTGAAGGATCCCGACACTGAAGACTGGAGTAATGATGCTGAATTGATATCACAGGAATAAATATAATTTTAAATGATTTTAAATAGAAAACTGTTCTTTTAAATTGTAATAATAATTACACAATATTATTTTTTTACTGTACTTTTTTATCAAATAAATGCGGCCTTGGTGAGCATAAAAATATTATTTTTTTTTTTTTTAAGTAACAACCCCAAAGTTTTTGAATGGTAGTGTATTTTAAACACAATGCTTAATTCATATCTCAATACTTATGTCTTTGTTTTGAAATGACAAATTATAATTTTCATCAGGGGAACCATCATTTACAAACAGCACCTGCAACCAAGAAGTTTTAAAATGTTTAACTGCAAGAAGTAAAACACTTTTTAAGTGTTCTTTTTAACACAATTTAAAATCAAGGTATGATTTCCATTCTGTTTTCCCACCGTCTCCTTCTCAGCCTTAACATTGGTACAGTACTATACAGTAAATATACTTTGTAACTGTCCACCACTGTGAACAAAGTATTCAAAATAAATATAATTTTACTCATTTTCCATTTAAATACAATAATCACTTTTATAACTGTAATAAAAAACAGTTTTAAATTAGAGTAGCTTCATTTAAATATTGCCAGCAAAATCAATGCAAAGGATTCCCAATACTTGATATATGATTACGCCATGTTTAAAAAAAAGGGCATCATTATATGCACGCGTTTCTCCACATAAATCTAAAATCTCTCGGTAACATAAGAGTGACAGATTAGAAGTGAAAACTTTCCAAGAGAAAGAACTTTCATGCGCTATTTCGGGCTCTCTCTGGGAAGATTCTCAGTGTTGATGATGTAATGCCGGGATGATCATCAGAGAGCCAATTAAAACAAAGATGCTTTGACATGGAAGACTGCCCTAACAATCCCTGCTGTTAACTGCAGCCGTAGTGCCAGCGTTTCCAAGAAAAACCAAACGCAGCCCAAAATCAGACTTAAAAAGCCTTTTGTGTAAAAAGCCAACACACTCAAATGACTAGACAGCATTACACCACAGTATCTCATTCATCTTCCAAGTGTTCATTAAAAGGCAGACCTGGCTCAGGTAGAGGTGCTCAGGCTTGTTGCATTGCCATCTGAACTGAAGCCGTCTTTAAGAGTTCCTGAACAATGTTAGTATTATACGTCTCTGTGGTGGCTCTGGCTCTTTTGGAGACAACTCAATGGATCTGCAATAGCCTGGAGTTATCCGCTCAATAAAACTTCAAAGCAGGATTCCAGGCTCTCTCCTCGCTCGTCCTGATGGCGATGATAGCAGACTTTAGCAGGAGCAGAGGGAGAACAGGAGATGCTGTGTTCCCGACCACGAGTCAAAGCTGGCCAGATGCCAGGGGTCTGGAAGGGTGTCAGGGAAAAGTGAGGATGGAGTAGTCGAGTTTTGACACTTTGTTTTACATGATGTGCATTTTTGGGAGTTCAGACAGTAATGGTGACAGCGCATAAAAAAAACAAAAAAAACAAACAAATAAAAAAACAACTTCATGTTGCTTTAAATCCTTAGGGATATAAACTATTTTTGCAATGGGAAAAATCTAATGTGTGTGTGTGTGTGTATAAATATATATGTTTGTAATAATAACAGAAAAGAAAAAAACAGCAATAAAACAGATTTTTCTCTCAACTTAAAAATGGGATTAGATTTGCTACATGTGGCGAGGGGGGCGTGGTTTCGCGAAGTCTGTAGCGGGAGAGGAATCAGCGAGTCGCGCGGTGAGTAAGTGGGTCAAGTGCAGATGACGAACACCTGTGTCTGATTGCAGTAATTGGCGTGGAGACTGCATAAAAGCTGCCGGCTGAGAGAGAGAAGGGAGAGAGACCTGGGACTCGCACGAAGCTGTGAAGCTGCACGGAAGCTGCCTCTAAGATTGTTTGTCTAGTGCATATTTGTTCTTTTGTTTTTGCCGTGTCAAGTGACACGGCGGCCGCGCACGAGCGCTCTGTAATTGTCGTTTTATCACTTGGAAAATAAAGTGCGAGTCCCAATTTCGCCGACCTCGTCTTCTTCTTCCTTCCATCACACTGAACTTCTCTACACTGGTGCCGAAACCCGGGAAGAAGAAGACTGCCGCCGCCATGCAGACCCCGCCGGGAACGCCGTTTGCGGAGCTTATACAGACGCTCGCGGGTCTTCACCGGGAGCAACATCACGCCCTGCTGGCCGTGAAAGAGGAGCAGGATCAACGCTTCCAGATGCTCCTCCAAGGCCAGCAAGAAGACCGCGAGCTGTTCCGGAGCTGGCTCGACCGGGAGGTTCGGGCCGTCCCTGTTCCAACTACGGCCTCGGCCCCGCCCCTGCCTCTCAATAAAATGGGTCCCCAGGACGATCCGGAGGAGTTCCTGGACCTATTTGAGAGGTCCGCCGAGGCCCGGGGGTGGCCCCAATCGGACTGGCCCATGCGGCTCATCCCGTTGCTATCGGGTGAGTCGCAGATAGCCGCCAACCAACTGCCGGTCCAGAACCTCCTGGTCTACGAAGACCTGAGGCGCGCCATTTTGCAGCGGGTCGGCCGGACCCCCGAACAACATCGTCAGCGGTTCCGGTCCCTGAGCCTGGAGGAGTCTGGCCGACCCTTCGTGCTGGCGCAACAGCTCCGGGACTCCTGCCGCAGATGGCTGATGGCCGACGGAGGCGACGTCGAGGATGTCATCAGCAAGGTGGTACTGGAGCAGTTTATCACTAAGCTGCCAAAGAAAACTGCGCAGTGGGTCCAGTGCCACCGCCCGACGTCGCTGGATCAGGCCATCCACCTGGCGGAAGATCACATGGTGGCGTGCTCAGGGGTCGGCGAAGCCCTTCCATCAGCTTCTCTCTCTCCTTCTCTCTCTCTCTCTACCCCTTCTCTCCCCAAACCTGTGCCCCTTCCCAGGTCTCGAGGGGGGCTGGTGCCCCGGCCGGCGCCAAGGTGGAGGACCGCGACTCCGGCGGAGCCCGTTCCTGTGACCCGGGCCCCACCTAGGGGGCCCGCCACGTCCGACCACCCCGTCCCGAGTCCGGCAGCCCTGCACTCTCCACGCCATTTCCTTGACCCGCTTCCTGCCACCGGAGCGGCGGGGAGGCCTGGGCCGGCCTGTTGGCGCTGCGGGGACCCGGGACATTTTATAGATCGGTGTCCGGCGATGGAGGTGGGGACCCTGATCCGGGTTCCCGACGCGCCGCAGGCTGCCCCCGACCAAACTGGCCTGTACCAGATACCAGTGAGTATAAAGGGGGGGTACTTATCAGGCTTTGGTGGATTCAGGTTGTAACCAAACCTCTATACATCAAAGTCTGATTCAACCGGGGGCATTGGATAACAGCCGCATGGTTAAGGTGCGGTGTGTGCACGGGGGTGGTGGTGAGGTATCCGATAATGCCGGTCGTAATTCAATTTAGGGGCCAAAAGCATAGTGTGGAGGTGGCCGTTAACCCGCACCTCCGGCATCCGCTCATTTTGGGGACGAATTGGCCTGCCTTTAATGAATTATTGGGGTCGTTATCAGCGGGTGCCTCTTGGGGTAGAAAAAACAAGGGAAAGACAGCGGTCGTTCAGCTGGGGGATGCTGAGCCGGGACCACTGGGTCCTGCTGCAGGGGAACAGAGGGCTCTGGCGAGAATGGTTCTCTCAGAGCGCGATGACTTTCCCCTGGAGCAGTCCCAGGACGAGTCTCTTAAAAACGCCTTTAATCAGGTCCGCTCCATCGACGGCCAGCTGCTTCAGCCAGACCAACCGCTCTCTTATCCCTATTTTACTGTAGTAAAAGATAGGTTGTATCGGGTGACCCAAGACACCCAGACAAAGGAAGATACAACACAGTTGTTGGTTCCTAAAAGCCGCCGGAAAATGCTTTTTCAGGCGGCTCACTGTAACCCAATGGCCGGGCATTTAGGTCAGGCGGCAACACTAAACCGTCTCATGGCCCGGTTCTTCTGGCCGGGCATTCACGAGAACGTGCGCAGGTGGTGCGCGTCTTGTCGTGAATGTCAGTTGGTGAATCCACCGGCCAATCCAAAAGCACCATTGTGCCCCCTCCCGTTAATGCAGGTCCCCTTCGAGCGAATTGGTATGGACCTCATCAGGCCATTAGAGCGGTCAGCACGAGGGCATCGCTTTGCCTTGGTTCTGGTGGACTACGCAACGCGATACCCGGAAGCAGTCCCGCTTCGTAACATTTCGGCTAAAAGTGTTGCGAGCGCTCTCTTCTCTTTAATCTCCCGAGTGGGAATCCCCAAAGAGATTCTCACTGATCAGGGCACGGCGTTTATGTCACGAACGATTCGCGAACTCTACGAATTGTTGGGGATTAAATCGATTCGCACTAGCGTCTACCACCCACAAACAGACGGTTTAGTGGAACGGTTTAATCGCACTTTGAAATCCATGATTCGTAAGTTCGTTCACGAAGACGCCAAAAATTGGGATAAATGGCTAGAACCCCTCTTGTTTGCTGTACGCGAGGTCCCCCAAGCCTCCACGGGGTTTTCCCCCTTCGAGCTTCTCTATGGACGTCAGCCCCGTGGGGTGCTTGACGTTCTTAGAGAGACTTGGGAGGATGGACCGTCCGCTGCTAAGAACGAAATTCAGTATGTCCTGGACCTGAGAACAAAGCTCCACACTTTGGGGCGGCTATCAATGGAGAATTTGTTACAGGCCCAGGGCAGACAGAGTCAGCTTTACAACAGGGGAACTAGACTCCGCCAATTTGCACCGGGAGATAAGGTACTTGTATTACTCCCTACTACCAGCTCGAAGTTACTCGCAAAGTGGCAAGGGCCCTTTGAGGTCACACGGCGAGTTAATGATCTCAACTATGAGGTAGCCCGTACAGACAGGGGTGGAGCACATCAAATTTATCACCTCAACCTCCTCAAAAAGTGGGTTGAGGCAGAGTCAGTGATGTTGGCGACGGTGGTGAGCGGAGAGGAGGATCTCGGGCCTGAGGCGAGTTCAAAATCACAATCTCTCGCGCTGGCTCTTGGTGGAGACCACCTCTCGCCCTCCCAGCTCACTGACATTAAAAATATACAAGCTGATTTTGCGGATGTGTTTTCTCCCCTGCTTGGCCGGACAAACCTCATTCAGCACCACGTTGAGACCGAACCTGGGGTCGTGGTACGCTGCCGCCCGTATCGTTTGCCTGAACATAAGAAAAAGGTGGTTCAGAGTGAATTAGAGGCTATGCTGGATATGGGGGTAATAGAAGAGTCAAGCAGTGACTGGGCGAGCCCGATAGTTTTAGTTCCCAAACCTGACGGCTCGGTTCGCTTCTGTGTAGACTATAGGAAGGTGAACGCGGTGTCTAAGTTTGATGCTTATCCAATGCCGAGGGTTGACGAACTGCTTGATCGGCTGGGTACTGCTCGTTTTTATTCGACATTGGACTTAACGAAGGGTTATTGGCAGATCCCCTTGTCTCCAATGTCCAAAGAAAAGACAGCTTTCACAACGCCGTTTGGTTTACACCAATTTGTCACCCTTCCTTTCGGGTTGTTCGGGGCTCCAGCGACCTTTCAGCGTCTGATGGACAGGATTCTCCGACCGCATGCTGCATATGCCGCTGCCTACTTGGATGATATTATCATCTATAGTACCGATTGGCAGCGTCATATGCAGCATTTGCGGGCTGTCCTGAAGACGCTGAGAAGGGCGGGGCTCACGGCCAACCCGAAGAAATGTGCAATTGGGCGTGTGGAGGTAAGGTATCTGGGTTTCCACTTGGGTCACGGACAGGTGCGTCCCCAAATTGATAAGACGGCAGCAGTTGCGACCTGTCCGAGACCCAAGACCAAAAAGGAGGTTAGACAGTTCCTGGGGCTAGCGGGATATTATAGAAGGTTTGTGCCTAATTATTCGGACCTCGCTAGCCCGCTGACCGATCTAACTAAAAAGGAAGCGCCAGATACGGTTCAGTGGACGGAGCAGTGTCAGCGGGCCTTTACCCAGATAAAGGCTGCTCTATGTGGCGGGCCGCTTTTGCATGCTCCTGATTTCTCTCTCCCCTTTATCCTACAGACGGACGCATCGGACAGGGGGCTGGGCGCCGTCCTGTCCCAGGAGGTGGAGGGTGTAGAGCGGCCGGTGCTGTACATCAGTCGCAAGCTCTCTAAGAGAGAGACGATGTACAGCACCATTGAGAAAGAGTGTTTGGCCATCAGGTGGGCTGTTCTCACCCTCCGCTACTACCTCCTGGGGCGGGAGTTCACCCTCTGTTCGGACCACGCTCCCCTGCAATGGCTCCACCGCATGAAGGATACCAATGCGCGGATCACCCGTTGGTATCTAGCTTTACAGCCTTTTAAGTTCCAGGTGATCCACAGGCCGTGTGCACAGATGGTTGTGGCTGACTTCCTCTCCAGGAGGGGGGGGGGGGGGGGGTGGGGGGCTGCAGGCCGGACGGCTCCCCGGCCTGAGACGGGCGGTGGGGGTATGTGGCGAGGGGGGCGTGGTTTCGCGAAGTCTGTAGCGGGAGAGGAATCAGCGAGTCGCGCGGTGAGTAAGTGGGTCAAGTGCAGATGATGAACACCTGTGTCTGATTGCAGTAATTGGCGTGGAGACTGCATAAAAGCTGCCGGCTGAGAGAGAGAAGGGAGAGAGACCTGGGACTCGCACGAAGCTGTGAAGCTGCACGGAAGCTGCCTCTAAGATTGTTTGTCTAGTGCATATTTGTTCTTTTGTTTTTGCCGTGTCAAGTGACACGGCGGCCGCGCACGAGCGCTCTGTAATTGTCGTTTTATCACTTGGAAAATAAAGTGCGAGTCCCAATTTCGCCGACCTCGTCTTCTTCTTCCTTCCATCACACTGAACTTCTCTACACTACATTTAAAGTGAAATTATTAAAGTCTTCACTAATATTATAATATAAAAACATTTAATTTAGAGTGCAAAGATAACTAATTTCGAATCCTAGCCAATTAAAAAAATTACATAGCCTACTTTTAAAAATATATATTTTTTAAATAAACTTCAGATCTGAACTGATCAGTTTGCATTTTAGCCGTGATATATTTTTAATAATTATTTTTGTTATATCAGAAAAAACTATACAATTTCAAGCAGCATTACAATATTAAATGTAAAAAACAATCAAAAGAATTGGAAATTGCATTTAAAAAAATCCACCCCACAAATCAGATGGGGAATGACACTTCTGAACACAGGTCTAAAAATGGATTTATAGTGTGCAGCAGTGCTTCATGGGAGAGGCAAGTCTGTTAATGTGAAGAAACAACCAGATGAGTTTGTGTTTCCTGCTTTTGATTTAGTAACTGCCAATGCCAGACTTTCACACGACTCAAACGGAGAGGTTTTTGCTGATCATTCCAGCTAAATGGTCACTTGCGAGAAGTGGACAGAGTCCAACCAAGGCCTTCCAGTTCTCACACTTCAGTCTTTATATGTCTGTGTGAGTATTTAGTTTGATTACAGTCTCTGTGCACTGCACATTGGCCCTCATTTATCAAAAGTGTGTACACCAAATTTCCAGCGTACACCTGGTGTACACCCAAAACTACGGTGAATTTGAGATTTATCAATATGGACGTTGGCGTACGGCACGCTCAAGTCCTACGCCAGCTCAGGAGGTGGTGTACGCACGTTTTGAGTTAGTGCGGAAATGCGCAGTAAAACAACACCACAAAACGCACTGACAAACTAAAAGATATGATATATTATGACCCACTGTAAAAAAAAAAACAACTTAGCAATTATAAACTTCAGTGTTTATTTTTGTGCAACATGGACTTCAATGTTTAATTTGTGTGACTTTACCAAAGCATTTGATTTGTAGGCATATGTATTCCTTCAGTTGCGAGCCTGTGCGCTTTAACTGACGTTTCAGGGTTAGGTCCGGCAGGTGCGCACGGACAGTAATGAAAGGCTTTCAATGAACAAAAAATAATTCAGACTGACAAAATAATAAAAATGTCATTCTTCTTTTAAATAACAATAAGCTTCATTAATAATACAAATTAATAAAGTGACGTGATACGAAATTAAATGCTAATTGTTTCAAAATACGTGCTGTAAAAAAATGCATTGTGATAGGTCATTTCGGCTCCACGTCGGAGAAGTTTCTATTCTTTGCCGTCTTCCGTGTGTCCATGGCGTAAAATGAGGGCGTGGGGGAAGCGGAGACTTGAATATATAGGGGCGTGTTATTCTAATGACGATCGTTTTCAGCCGCGGCATTTATCAAGGGCAGGCATTGCGTACACCTGGATTTCAAAGGTTCGCACAGCTTCATAAATCAGGCGGTGAGAGGAGTGTAAGCATAATCTTACGCCAACGTATACGCCCGTTTCTACGCAAGAATGATAAATGAGGGCCAGTGTGTTTTGTTCTCAAGTCTACCACATATTTTCCAACCTGTGCCTCAGGACACATAGTCTGGAGAGAATGAACGAGGATGCAGCAGAACGTTCTGGACATGTGAAAACAAATAACCACCCACAGGACCTAGGATTGAAGCCATGCTCAAGTAAGACAGCCAAAATCTCAAGTAGGGTATAACAGACCTTTCCTGGAGGGCTGTATCCTACTTTTGAGAAAGTTTCAGTTTCAGCACAGCGAGTCTTGTCCTATTAAAAGTGTGTGATAAGGGAATTTCAACAGGTCCTATTCTAAATTAATGTGACTAGATTTAGCATTACAAATCCTGCTTGGAGGTTAAAGGGACAGTTCACCCAAAAACGAAGATTATATAATTATTTACTCACCCTCATGTTGTTTTAAAATGTTCTTTCATCGATGGAACACAAAAGGAGATTTTTTTTTTTAATATACTGGTTGATCTGTCCCATACAATAACAATGGGAACTGGAGCTTTCAAGCTTCCAAAAGGAGCAAAACGCACCATAAACGCATTAGAACAATATCTCAAAAGTAGTCAAAGTCCGTATGCGCAATATTTGTAAAAAAGGTGTTTTTATGTTCTTTTTAAAGCTCAAAAGCCTCATGAAATGAAATAAGGGTGAGTAAATGAGGACATTAATAAAATGTTAAGGTGAACTGTCCTTATAACAAACATGAACAGACATAATGTGATAACGTTTGTTACCTGTGAATCTGAGATCTCTGAGGGCTTCTCTGTGAGACTGCTGCTCTCTGCTGGGATCAGATCGTTGTACTTGGTGCTGACGTCCTCATCCGAATAGTGCAGACTGCCTGGACTGGGTCGAGGAGGTGACCTAATGATAGGATGAATATTGTTTATATGTCCAATTTGATTGCTTTTAACATAAATGAAATGTCTCATGAAAAAATTTTCATTGATGTAATTTTTTTGAAACCCTTAATGAAATAAGTTAATCTAAACAATTATATGATTAAAAAAAATATAATATATACAGAAAATATCTAATTTTAAGTCTTTAAGTCACATTGAGGCAAAATTGCATGGTTGAAAAAAAAAAAAAAGTTGAATATACAGTATAATAAGTCACATTTTACTATTACACACTACGGTAGAACTGATTCGTTTCTGTGCATATTTATACGCATTTATGTATACTATATTTTTCGTGCTTGACGTAAGTCGCAGCATGCTTCAGTACCGTAAAAAACAGTACAGAAAATGAAAAATGAAGCAATATCTGACGCAGTACAGTGTGAAGCATCTTTAGAAAAGGGTTGGCTGTAATTCTAACTGCAGACACTTGTCTCTAGCTGGATGAAATACAGTGTGTGTGTTTGTATTAAGAGGGGTTTCTTTATGAGCATCGTGGGACCACAGTATTCCAGCTCGAATGGTTTTCTGCATAATTAAGTCTCTGTGACACAGCAGTGGAGAGCAGCAAAGAAAACATCTTGTGAATTCCAGATTGTGCATCAAATATTTTAAATATAAAAACTCTCTGAACAACTTTCAAAATCATTTTGATGTAAGTGTTTTGTACAAGTTTCACTATGCCCTAAAGTACACTTAACACACTTAATAAAAGTAACACTTAAAACACTTAATAAAAAGTACACTTTTCAGAACAGAGGACGAGTCATTTTCTCTACCACTGACGCTGAACCATTCCAAAACAAATCCTACATCCACACAGCGCCTGTGTTTTGCTGATGTTTGCAGTCTATTTGTTTACAAGTTGTTTTCACATTTCTCTCACTACACTGTTGTTTTCAAACCTGCATTCGTGATTCCAAGAGAACATAATCCTAGTTGGTAAATACATAAATGTAAATATACCCTTACAGCAAATAGAATCATACATCTCCACCAACATATTAGCAATAAGCAATCTAATTCTTTAGGATTTATTTCATTTGAAAAAAAAAAAAAAATCTCCAGATGTAAAAAATACAAATAAAATTAATATGGTCTCTCATAAACTACCACTCATACCTGCCACCTGCCTTCTTTATGTTAGTCATTTCTATTTATGTGTCTATTTCTAATATGTATTGTCATTTCTATTAACACAAAAGATGTTAAGCAGAAATCCCAGCTTCTCTTCCCATAAAATGAAAGTGAATGGGCGCAAATTGAAACAACATAAACGTAGGTCTGTTCTTTAAACAAAGCTGGCATCCCCTAAACTTTCATATGAACTACCTCAAAACTCTCAAGTCAATGGGAAACAAAAGCCGTTCGCTGTCAAGTTTTGTTCTCATGGTGGGCGTTGCTTGAGAAACCACAGACATGCCATAACAGACATGAACAAATCTCAAATCACAGACCCCCTTGTCAGCGGGCAGTCTTTGAATCCTGACAGTATCTCGACAGAGAGAAGCTCTCTGTATTGTGTTACTTGAGCTATGATATGCCATTGAGGTTATACCAGTGGTTATATGCAGTGTTTCAGCAACGTCTTTGATTCTTTCTACATTGATGCTCCTGTCACATCTCTAAGATTTTCCTGAAGTTCTTCATTCACTTCCCTGATCCTCTCAGTCGGTGAGCCCACAATCCAAATCAAGCTTCTTAGACCCTCCACCCGAGAGAGAACAAAGCCTGTGGAACTTCATCTGCGCATTCCTTCCAAACCTCTCCATTAATCTGCAGCCAGAGGAAAGAGCCTGGCATCCCCTCAAAGACCAGAGGACCTTTGATCCTCCTCAAGGTGACCCAGGATGAGGGAAGGCAGATGCTGAGAGCTATGGAGTGATAATAGGGTGGATTTCTCAAATGGAATTGACTCTACACACCTGGTGCACCTGGAAATATTGCTACAGGTGTGTGATTCTTTTCATTACAATGCTTGACTATATTCAAAATATTGCAGAATTAAATTCTACTTGCAACTTTTATGCGCAAGGACATGTTAGCACAAATCATGATCTTGTTGAGGAGATGTCTGCTAGTAGCTTTATAAGCAATCTGACTTCATAATAAGACTATACTTGTCAGGTGGATACTCATTTAAAAAAAAAAAATGCAAAGGCAAGAAAAAAATGTAAATAATGTTATTTGTCTAGAGATTGAGAAAGGGAGGTTAGGTTCAAAATAAACACTATGTGCTGTAAAACAAAAAATAAATAAATAAAATAAAATAAATTCGGTCAAATAAGAATATAATACAAAATAAAAATATGATTTAAAATAAAATTACAATACAAATACAAATATGATACAAAATAAAAAATAGAATGCAAAATAAAAGACAAAAAAAAGTTGCTGTACACACTACACAAACACTTATACATTCTTCAAATGCAGTGTCTACATCCCACCACATCCATAATTTCATAAAATATATTGACATTAGAAATTAGTTGCATTCATTTTAAAACGGTCCCGTTTCACAGAGAATGATGGCAGTATAGGTGAGGTCACGAACCCGAATCTGTTATTGCACTTAGCCTGTGCCATGTCAGAGAGAAATGGCCTCATTAGTGGAAACAGAAACTTTTATATTGAGTTTTATGATGGAAAGTAGGATCTTATGAAGGTAGCCATTTGGTAATCCTATCATTCTTTCCATGAAACTAGATTTTGGGCTATATTTGCCTTATTACTGCCACGTGGTTGAAGCTTTATGGGAGTTTAATAGTTCTATGTGTAAAGTACAACATAAGCACATATGATAATTGATTAACCACCTCATATACACATTTTCAGCCTATTGAGCAAAATGACATTTAAGTATCTGATAAATGTAATAACAGTGTAATGCTTGCCTGTTGTTAGTGTTTGTTAGGTCATTGTGTTATGAGTGACAAAGTGTGTTTCTTGGGTGTGAAATTTACTGCTTTGTCAAGCTGAAAGTTGTTAAGGAGAACTGTGTGAAGATTTGTGAAAGTGACCCAAGTACAATCCTAATGATTGTAAAAAACTGAGACAAAGAGAGACAGTAACTTCCACTGACCTGGTATAGACACCATTTTTGCGGCAGAAGGAATTTTTGACTGACAGTCGACGATTGTTCAGTTCCAAGGCAGGGAAGCGGCTCTCGTCCAGACTGACCATCTCTCCATGTGCCAGTGCATTGCAGTTGGAATTGTTGCCTGTATGGGATGATATATAGAGACATTTAGAGATCATACGATGCAGTTTGGACCAAAGCCCGATACATCACACTGAGATGTGAATTCTGTTCTGATGAAGATGATGATTTGGTTCTAAATTAATGGAACATGAATTAATTTTGTTTTGTGGTCGATCACAGTAACAGGATGCAATGTCACCAAAACCACATAGCCATCATTTTGGCGTTTTTGGAGCTCAACACCCTCATTAAGGTAGAATAACTTCTTGGCTGACACCAAGTAGTGTTGTGTGAATGGTGCGTATATGTGTGTGTGTTGGACATTTGTGTTATGGAATGTGTTTTTGTGTGGAAGGAACAACTAGGCCTCTCATACTCCCTCAGTTTGTTTAACATGTTTAGTGACCCACATGACTGACCCGCCCCTCAGTACTGTTGTGTTCTGTCTGCCCTTACTACAGAAATGCTGATCACACATTTACACACACATACCACACTGATGATGTCACAGCAACAACAATGCTGCATCATTCATCATGCCACTCACTGAATGACCCTTTGACATAAACAAACACACAGACAGATAGACAGAGAGATAGACATACTTGAGTCAGATTTCTTGGCATATTTCTTGCTCTGGCCTCTGATGATGAGGATGAAAACTAGAAGCAGGATGAAAATTAGGCCAACCAGAGCCACCACTACCAGAAACCACCATTCCTCATAGAATGGAGCCACTTTTTGGGCTGGAATTAAAAACAATTGCATATATCATTAGACAAATTGCCAGTTCAGATTGTTTTTCATTTCAACTAAATTTGAAGGTTTGAACTAACCTGAAATGGATGGTGACGGTTGGCTTGGAGACCCGTACCCATAGTCATTCACCCCAATGACCCGGAAGTCATAACTGACTCCCTGTTTCAAGATATCCATGTTGAAGGTGTATGATGTCACTTCCTTGGGAATGTCCTTGATTAATATGTCCCACAAGCCTTCATCTGAAACATTTTTAGAAAGAAAAGGGCCAAGTCATATATAGTAGCATAGTTTGTCATTCACATAAGTAATAAGTCCTTTGATTTGATTTGATCAGTAAGAAGTCCACAAGTCAGGGTGAATCATGTGAATAATTACCACATTTTCCTTCTGGATTATACTGTCCCTTTAAAAACACTTAGTGTGTGTGTGTGTGTGTCTAACACTGCAGCAGCTGTCAGAACAAATAATCCAGAGGCTATATCTCATCATATACAATTTCATCATCACAATATATAACATTTAATTTCAGCTATATCTAATGTGTTTAATGTGCTACCAAGAACCTCAAGTGCCTTCATGAGCATTAGAGAGAGAGAGAGAGAGAGAGAGAGAGAGAGAGAGAGAGAGAGAGAGAGAGAGAGAGAGAGAGAGAGAGAGAGAGAGAGAGAGAGAGAGAGAGAGAGAGAGAGAGAGAGAGAGAGAGAGAGAGAGAGAGAGAGAGAGAGAGAGAGAGAGAGAGAGAGAGAGAGAGAGAGAGAGAGAGAGAGAGAGAGAGAGAGAGCGCGCTGGAGTTATCTTCAGGGCTGAGACTGAGAGTGACAATAATATTCCACTTCAACGGCACATGAATGGCATGCAAAGATGGCTGCATACATCACACTAATGTATGGATCTTTAACACACACACAGTTTCTTAAACCAATCCCATCTGCTCCTCCCCCAGAACTCACTCTTTTCTCATTCGAGCAGGGCTTCTCCTCAGTCATTGAGGAAATCTGATCTGCACTGTCTCGGTTGGAGCGCTCACATCAATATATCTCCTTCATCAGACACAAGCTGCCGTCAGCAACTTTTATCCAGACGCATATGGAATCACTCTTCATTGTTTGGGACAATTGAATCTAAGAGTTTGGCTGAAGGAATATGCTGAAGAACAGACCTCACGCTCAGTCTGGGCCTTAAAGTCAGAGACACTGTGTTTACATAATTCTCTGAAGTCTTGGTTCTTCTACATCAGAAGATATTAGAGTTATTTTTCAATGTAAGCTAAAACGTAGTGAATTCAGTTAAGTCTATTTCTTTTTAATACCTATTTCTGTTTTATTTTTGACACTTTTTTGGGGTAGATGGATAGAAAATTGGAGAGGGAGAAGAGGAGTGGAAGCTGTCCAACCTGGGTTCAAACCAACATTTCCTGCATGAGAACCAACGCTTTTTTTGACAACAGCACTTCTCATTACAAGCCTGAACACTCTGAAACACGCAGCACATATATTTATTTAACTAAATCACAGTCTTTGAGTTCTGACTCTTTTTATAGACAAAGACTTTAAAGAAACGACAGGAAGTTTGAAGACAAGGGCAAAGTAACCTGGACACACACAAACCTGCAACTCCCATTTGAGCACCAAGGTTCACTAAGCCACGACTCCAGTGTTTAATTTCTCAAACGTGCTAATTTGTATTTTTAATGATCTGACCTGAGGGTCTAGCCTCAATAACATAGCGTGTGATGGGTGCTCGCCCGGGATCCCCATTGGCCCAGTGGATGGTGAGGGCGGAGCCATATCGAGAGATGAAGGGCTCACCAGGAGGGCCCGGGGCTCCTGATCACAAAGAAGAAATAGGGTTACATGAGCTCAGCTGAAGCTGCTTAGCTGAAATAGCACAGAGGCTCTAGCATACAGACCTTCACCAGGTCCTGTGGTGATGTTGGCCTCCACCTCTGGACCATAGGTAAAGGTTTTGGCACGAATGCGGAAGTTGTACGTGACGCCATCCGCCAGGTCTTTGATTTTCAGCCACAGGGGGGCGTTCCCCTTCACGTCCACCGTCACGATCTTACTGACGCCTGGGGGGGAGGGGGAGTGAAGACAGTCGACACAGGCCACTGAGGACTCTAGACAAACACACTGCTTTTAGTTCAGGCAAAAGGAGCTCAACACACACTCACTCATGGGTGTAGATCTCATTTCAACCATACTGTTGGCATCGGGTTATTAATTGGAAGGTCCAAAGTTAACACACATCAAATGCCTAATGCAAGCGAAATTACTTTGTTAGTTAATTAGAATTTGGCTGGTAATTTTATTACCTGTTGTTAGTGGTTTATTATTATACTTGTTTGTAATGAAATTCGTATTTGAGTAAGTGATCAGCATGATGCATTTTTGTGTCTTCTAACAACTCTCCTAAGTGTATATTTTATCAACAGAAGTTTAGCTTGAACTAAAAAAAAAAAAAGAAAAAACAAATCAAGGACCTGTGACAGATGCGGTTTCACTAGACAATGGTTATCTTGTAGGCAGTGTTTTTGTTAACTAAAATGAAAACTTGTTAATTGAAATAAAGAAAACAAAATTATGATGAAAAAAGTTATTTAAAAAGTTTGATAATGATAATTAGAAAGGTTGCCCGGGGTAACTAAAGGAAATAAAATAGATTGAACTACCAGAATTATTCAAACTAAAATTGAAATAACAATTAATTGAAGCTAAATCTATATTTAAATATTTTTAAACTAATACAAATGACAAAAGAACATAACAAAATCACCAAAACTTAAACTAAATTAAAATGAAAACTGGAAATATAAAAATAAAAGGTATTTAACAATGTTAATAAATGCAATAAATTGATGCTGCAAAAATATCTGTGCTGTTTGTCACAAGCAAAAAAAAATAAAAAAATAGCACAATTATTTTAAAATATAGATATTATGTAAATGAAAATAATGCTTTTCATGGGCAGTTGAGAATGGCTAGTAACTTTTTAAATAACTCACACACACACACACACACACACACACACACACACACACACACACACACACACACACACACACACACACACACACATTTGATTCCTAACTGATATCAATTAGGCACTGACCATCAACAGGCATGCAGGGCTCGTAGATGAGTCTGTAACCCTCGAGGATGCCATTAGGGAAGACAGGCTCGCCCCACGACACGTTGACAGAGGTGGTGGTGAGCTCACTGAAATGGATGAAACTGGGAGCGCTGGGAGCTGAAAGAGAAAACATCTGCTAATCAGGAGAGACACGACAGACAGTCTCAATGGCTTAAACACGACTGCCTTTCTCCTTTTCCTGGGATTGAGACTTTAAACCCTTCTTGGAATAAAAAACAGCTAGAACACAATTACCTGTCATTCTTTGTCTGTCTCTATCTTTGGGGGGAAAAAAGAAAAAGAGCAGACATAATACAGAGACAAATCATTTTAGACGAAAGAGAGGAAGTCAGACACAGCTAGTAAGAAGATAGACTCTTGCTGATTTATTGTACTTTCTATGTACTAAAGCTCCACAGCTTGAGGCAAAATCATTTAATGCCAGTCAAAATGTTTCTATATGAGCAATTGGTAACATTTTACAAAAAGGTTAATTAGTTAACATTAGTTAATGTATTAACTAACATGAACTAACAATGAACAATACATTTGTAACAGTATTTATTAATCTTTGTTAATACAACTAAAGCTGTTCATTGTTCGTTCATGTTAGTTCACAGTGCATTAACTAATGTTAACAAATGACGTATTAGGAAATGTTTAATAATATTCAAGGTTAATGAATGCTGAAGAAGTATTGTTCAATACAATGTTTTTAGTTTATGTTAACTTAGGTAGATATTAAGTAATGAATCTTATTGTAAAGTTTTACTGAGCAATTCATGATATTAACAACAACTGTCAAGCTATGAAGTTGTAACTGCAAAGAAAAGCAATGCTCTCAAGAATTGTAGTAATACTTCAACCACACACAATCTTAACTGCATACAAAAAAAGTTATTTTTTTTGCAACATTTTAATTATTTAACCCCTTACTAGACAACCCCCATTTTGGCAAGTGGGACATAAACGAAATAGCCAAAATAAAAAAGGTTGCTGCTCATAAGTAATTCTGAATAGATACATAACTTACGTATCTGGTGTCCCCAGAATGTGTTTGTGAAGTTTCAGCTCAAAATACCCCACAGATTATTAACTATACCATGTTGTACATTTTTGAGTGGAAGCAAAACCATGCTCTTATCGTCCATGTATCTTTAAATGCAAATGAGCTGCTGTTCCCCACTCCGCTATCCAGAATAGGTCTGTGCCTTTAAACCAAGTGTCATTTTTCAGATATACAGAATGAAAATATGCCACTTGCTTCAAAAATCATTTTTACATGCCATATTATAAACTACTTGGTTCTTCCTCTCTCCCCTTCTAGAATTGTATTAGCAAAGACGGTGAAAACAAAAGCCCACATATAACAAAATAACCTGGAATCTACTCATTTTGACACTGAAGCCAACTTTACAATATCAAATGACAAAAACGGTCACTTCTTTGGCACTCCAATGAAAAGCATATTTCTTTTAGACTCCAGGGGAAGCATCTCCTTCAGAAAGAGAGAACAATCTCGAGACTGTGTCCCACAGACGCTCTGAGCCGTAAGCCAACTCACAGCCATGCTGAATGAAAACCGCAGAAATATTGGCAGAAATAACTCTGTGTCATCAGACCGAACTTTAAGCACACAAACAAATGCATTTAGCAGATTTACTGATTAGAAGCAAATGATAGCTTGTTGAGTTTTTGATATTTCTTGGCCAGTTGTCAGCAGCGGTTCGCATTCCAGAAGGTCTTAGACACATAAATAATGAAATCATTTGAAATAGTTTCCATCATTCCAAACTCCTAATTGATTGCCCATGTGTTCACTGTAAAATAAGTGGCAAAAATGTACAATTACTCACCGCTTTAAAACCTAAAAAAGAGGGCTATCTAGCAGATACCACAGTGGCCTTTCAGTACTTGGTACATTATGTGCTTAGCAAATAACCCAGAACAAGTGTTTTTGTTGAGATATGCATGAAGGTCCTGGAGGAGACAAGTAAGGACAGGACTTTTTTAAGTTTCCTCACCAGCTTGTTGGGTTCTTCCTCTGGTCGGGGGACTGCGTGGCCCATCGCCCGCTGCGTTGAAAGCAGCAACACTGATCATGTAGGTGGTGTAGCCCGTTAGATTTTTGAGCTTCACCCCTCCCTCTGGCAGGAAGAGTGTCCGCAGTTTCTCTGTCTCGTTTTTCCGTTGATATTCCCAAAAGAAAATCTGCAATAAGAAAACAATAGGTCACGCTCATATTATTGGTCTGTATGTCTATTTTAGGCATTCTACAACTCCGAGCACTTTCATGTCCCAAGACATTTTTTTTTTCCTTTTAGTTATATGAAGGTCACATTACAACACTCTTGGAAGCATTTTCCCTGCCTCATTTATCATTGTAACCTTTTGAAAATGGCCTTTTTGTGTATAGATTTTAGTGTTTTCCCCAAAACACAAGCCTAGACAATTTTAAAATATTACAATGAATTATGAAAAATACAAATTAGTACATTTTAAAATATGATATAATCAAACAATTTCAATATTATATGTTTTATAAAACTGCCAAAATCAAACTGAATCATTCGAAAAATCTTTCAAGGTGTAATTTAGAATTTTGTAATTATTAAAGTGTAATTTCCACCGTGTTATATAAATAGTCAACATTAGTAAGAAAAATCCATGATTCAACAACTTAGGAATATCCACATGCAAGTCACACTAAAAGCATTTTCCACTTAGTCATCAGAGTCTGACCTTATAACCCTGAATGTCTCCATTCTGAGTCTCCAGCGGAGGCGGGTCCCACGTCACATCAAATTGTGTGGCAGTAGCGGATTGGATGATCACATTTTGAGGCGGGGCAGTGGGAACTGTGAGAGAACATCGATGTGATGTGAATTTCTCTTCCTTTTCATTTGCCAGCAAAGAAAGGACTTAATAACGGTAATAACAGTTTTTACCTGCTTCACCAACAAAGACTTCCTGTGGTGAGCTAGTTGGTCCCTCACCAACAGCATTGTACACACTCATTCTGATTTCATATCGCTTGTGCTTCATAAGATCTACAAAAGTGCAAAAAACACAAATAACAGTTTCTTCATTCATGGTTGGCACTTCACAGATTTTATCTACTTCAAAAAACATAACAAAACAACAACAAAAAAAGACAAATAATGTGTTTCGCTTTATATTAGATGTTCTAATATCTGGACCATTTTTGTTTCATTAACTTTGACTCAGGATACTGAGGATCCAAGTGATGAGTCAGTGTGCTTATCTGAACTCAATTGACACACTGCCCTTCCTGCAGACATTATTGACGGCAGAGAGAAACCAGACCCGGCTCTTAACTTCACTACCACTAGACGTGAGGTGAGAACAGGCCTGCTGATAGCAGCTAGCCTAAACACCCAGCCTGCAGATTCTCAACTCTTAAGCAAGACTTGACTTGTGCTGCATTAGACACAATCATAGATCACTTTTATGGGAGGAAAAAAATTGCAGATTGCAAGAACAAACAGAAAGTGACTTACTGTCCAGCTCGTACTGAGTGAGGGACGGCTCGCTGAGATTCCGCAAACTATATGGAGCTGCAGGAGAGAAAGTGGAGGACATTTATGAAGAAGATATGGTCAGAAAAATAATAAGAGGGAGAAATTAGCTTAAATATTTTAAAATAGTTCATAATGAATCATGCTTGGTTTACTACAATGATAATTGGGCAGGTTTTTGAGCTAATATTTGATTCTTAATTTTGATTAATAACTAATTTGATTAATTGATCATAAAAATATATATTTTTTGTATTTAAATTTTCAAATACATTTATTGGGCTGTGAATCAAAACATTAGTTAATATAAAAGATAAATAATTAATGAATATAAAAGATAAATGAAATCACAATTTTCTTGGTTAGGTGCAAAAACAAAAAAGGTCAAAGCACTACAACAAAAGGGCTTCAACATTGGTAATTATGTTGCATACTTTATTTTTGGGTCATGTCTCACCCTTTCTCGCTAGTAAGAGAGTCATGACTAGTGAAGATACTGTATTTTTATGCTTACATGTGAGCTCTGCCCAGCTGGTTGAAGCGCCACTGATGGTATGAACACTGAAACTTCGGAGTCGATCATAAAGCAACTCCCGATATCGGATTCGGAAGCCCAGCAGGATTCCGTTAATCTTCTCCTCAGGAGGGGGCTGAGGACGACAGGACAGGCTGAGCGAATGTCACCACACATAATCAACAGTGTCGTTAACGGTGAGGTGTGGAATTTCTTTGCTACTAGTGTCATCTCACAGAATTGCAATTAGGGATGCACTGAAATTCGCCAAAAATGATTGCTGAAAATACGAGCTGAAAATATATGTCGCCCTGTCCAGGTTTCACTTTTGCTCAAGCCATTATCACTGCGTGGTGTAGTTAATTTAAAATAAGAAATAAATAATGTTTAAAAAGCATTTTTGGTTTTGGCTTTCGACCAAGTGCATCCAGAATTTTCAGTTTCAGCCCAGATTTTTCATTTCGGTGCATCACTAATTGCAATTTCTCTTTCTGCTATTGTCAGAAAAAAGATGAGCTTTTAAGCCTTTAAGCTTTTGCCACTTGATTTTTGTTTGCGGTTGAAGGTTGTGTAAACACATGTACGTTGCTAATATCTGGAGGGATAACATTTTTGCTCTGTCAGATCAAACATCTGCAAATTTTGAGCTCAAGTTTAACGATCAAATCTTAGAAATCCCCCCCCCCAATAAAGTGTGAATGAACTGGTTTTAGTGGAGGAACCAGTTCATTTACTTTTTTCCACCTGAATGGATTAAAACGTGAACCAGAGGCCTGCGGCTTTTAAAACCAGCCCTCTTTGAAATGGTAATTCAGGGGTGACATTGAGAATATGTGTTTAAGATACATACTATGCCCTCCTGCTCTGTTATTACAAACCGTTGATGGAAAAGCAAGGCTGATGCGGATGATCTTACCTGCCAGCAAATCAGCACAGAGGTTGTGGTGTGTGGCGTGACAGTCAGGATTGTGGGAGATTCATCAGGAGCTGGAGAGAGCAAGAGATACAATTAAATAGAGAGATAACTGTGTACTTGGCATCGCTGTGAATGGATTGCCGCATCAGCTACAATGTCTTACGCTACATAAACACTGCATTTCTAAACATGCCAAGCCTGTCTCACAGCCTGATTTGTTGCGTTGGGGTTTTAAACAGGCATTATGAAGGGCCTGTCTCTCTTCACTAGAGTTGCTGGGGTAACATTTAGTCTCGTAGCAACCAGAGATGCTGTATTACCTCACTTATTTTACTGCCTCCAGCAATGACATCATTGCTGGAACACAATAGCATCACCTGGCTTCACAATAAAACCTTAGCTGCTATTACGGCTATAAAACAGTACTGTGGTAATACAGGCAAAATAGCATCTTTGTGCAGCATAATGGTCCATTCATGAGATGCACATCACACACAGAATGACTCTGACTGTACTGTATATATTCAGATAAAAGAGGAAGGCGGAGGCATGTAGAGAAGAATATGGTGTTTAATGGCTCTGTTTTAAAACCTAGTGAGCTGCAATACTGTCTACATAGAGATACCGTTCAAAACTATTTGTAACAATGTTTAACAATGTAAACAAAGTTTTTTGATCAGTTTAATGCATCCTTGCTAAATACAAACATTCATTTCTTTCAAAAAGTAAAAAAAAAAAAATTAAAATCTTACTGAAACATAGCACACATAAATATTGGACAAAATAATCCATTTAAATTATATTGAACTAATTTTATCTAGCTTTTGGAAATGGGGTGTTTTCACCCCACAAACATGTCTTTTTTCACGTATTAATTTGATACAGATCTTTTCCAGTTTGCTCTACCAGAAGAACCAAGCTGCTAAGTGTTTGCTTGTAAACAATAATTTCATCGGTTTAGTTTTGAAGTAATTTGATTGAGCATATCCCATTATATATATATTTATATATAGATTTTTATGAGTAGCCCATTTTTTACTCTGCACTGTTAAGAGATGCTGACTTTGATTTTGGCCATAACAACCACAAAAGGCTATTTTAAGCAACCTACTGTAAGCTGGTTGTCCCAGCCTGCTCAGGTTGGTCTGGTTTGTGTCACTTATATTATAAGCTGCCTGCCCAGTCTGGGCATCTTAGAAACCCGCTAAGAACATTTGAAACTTTTATGATGCCTTAAAATATCTAAGCAGATAGCTTGCTATAGGTTTGTGTGTGTGTGTGTGTGTGTGTGTGTGTGTGTGTGTGTGTGTGTGTGTGTGTGTGTGTGTGTGTGTGCATCCACATTAAAGCATTGATAAAGAGTACAAGAGAAGTGGAAAGGGTTAAATGTTCTAACCATCCTGTAGTGTTGTGATGGCTTCACTCTCTTCACTGTAGTCACTGTCTCCAATGTCATTAGTGGCCTTTACTCTGAACTGATAGGAGGTGAAGGGCTTCAGTCTGAGAGAAAAATCATACACGCAAGTCAAAACACAGGAAGCTACTCAAAATATGCTTTGTATAAACTCAGTATAAAGTTACAAAGTAACACCACTCATTATGAAAAAAATGTGCTGTGAAGTACTGTGACTTTATGCATGAAGGACTTTTTAAATCAAATCAAACAAAACTTCCCAGCTTATGTTCTTTGTACCTGTCTACGATGTAGGAGCTGGACTCATGGCTAACAGATGCTGAATGAACCGTCCAGTTCTTCTCGGGCAGCTCTCTGACCTGAACTGTGTAATACCGGACCGGTGATAAACCGTCGCTGCCTGGTTCCCATGACAACAGGACGCTGCGTGCCTGTACGTTTTCCTGAGGGACTGTGGGACGGCTGGTGGGCTGGGGCCGAGCTGGGGGTCAAAGGTCAACCATGAGTATAATAAAAACATAATTGATCAAAGCCAACTCTCCTATCATGCATAGTGTTGGAACGTCCAAAACATTTACATTTTTGTGAATCAGTTTGTTTAATGTGAATCATTTATTTGAATGGTTCTTGTAAATGAACTAGTTCAAATAATTTATTCACCAATTTTAAGTCTTTCAAATATCATTAAGTAAAACCTAATTTAATTTAACTTTAACTGAGATCGTCATTGTTATTGTGCTCTGAAAGCAGAATTAAATTGTAAAATTTAATTATATAATCTGATGCATGAAAATGGAACAAATATTTTTGTTGATAAAAGTCTTTAGAAAGACTTGTCCACTCACCCTAAAACGAGCGATAGTAAGTAGAAAATTACAATTTAAATAGTTTCAATTAAGATTAATATTTTGAAGCCAATTTATTTAAAGCAGCACTATGCAACTTTTTTTACCTTAACCGAACAGCTTCGGAGTCATTGGAATGGTTATATTACTTTTTTCGGGTTGAATGGTGGTCGTCTCGCACCCCCCTATCGCATGTGAGCGGAAAAAACACACCTGCAACTTTGAGCCGGCGGGCATCATGAAGTGTCCCATGATATCAGGTCTATATACATCTAAATACACGTATACATGTGGTGTTCAAGGCGCACATACAATACAGACTGCGCACGGGTAAAAAAGTTGCATAGTTCTGCTTTAAGCTACTTTTTTGGTTAGTAATTTTAGTGAAGCTAACTACTTTTCCAAATAGTAACTTGACTGTATAACTACTTTAAAATATGAGTAACTTTTAGCATGGGAAGCTACCTTTAAAGTAGCATTGCCAACACTGTTTTTTAGTGTCTATACTCATACAATATTATCTCTGCTTCACTGCACACTTATAATCCTGCTGAACACAGTGAACATTTTAAAAAATACATTAGATTATAAAAAATGTAGGACTCTCATATTTCATTATATAAGCGCACTTTACGAATCAAAACCTCTGATCTCCACACTGGATCAGAGGCAGTGCATAAATAATCCGAGGTCTTATTATGATGCTCTGTGAGAGGAATGTGCCTTCGCCTGAGTGCAAATCAGTGCAGCAAAACTTCCGCCAGACGTCTCAAACCACACCAAAGCGGGACTGGGTAGAGGAGATTGATTTGTTTTGGACTCAACCTCAGTGGACTGTAGACATCTCCGTTCAGAGACATGAACAGACAAACACACACTCTAGATATGTGACAGATTACATGACCCTGTGACAATAAGATCATTTGTAGAGGGAGGGGGGCTTTTTCAAGAGAGAGGAAGCACAGATGCCACTTATGAATTACAGAATGTGTATCAAGTTTTTATTTATAAATATCTAAATGAAAAAAAAAAGGTCCATGAAGTCAAAATAAGCCCTTTGATCATTCATTTCTTGCTTAATGACAACAGACACACTGAGTTTGAACTTCTCTTGCTGCATTGATAATAATTATTATTTCGTTACATTTATATAGCGCTTTTTCTGGGACCTCAAAGCGCTTTACATGGAAGGGGGAATCTCCTCAACCACCACCAATGTGCAGCATCCACCTGGATGATGCGACGGCAGCCATATTGCCCCAGTACGCCTATTACACACCAGGAGGCCATGATGGACAGAGGCCAAGGGGCAAATTTGGCCAGGATGCTGGGGTTACAACCCTACTCTTTTTCGAAGGACATCCTAGGATTTTTAATGACCACAGAGAGTCAGGACCTCGGTTTAACATCTCATCCGAAGGACGGTGCTCTTTGACAGTATAGTGTCCCTCACTATACTGCAGCATTAGGACCAACACAGACCAAAGGGTGAGCGCCCCCTGCTGGCCTCATTACACCTCGTCCAGCAGCAACCTGCTTTTCTCAGGAGGTCTCCCATCCAGGTACTAACCTGGCTCAGCCCTGCTTTGCTTCAGTGGGCAACCAGTCTAGGGCTACAGGGTGATATGGCTTGATGATGCGTGATAATAACCTGAATTACCTCTTTTCTCTGTGGTGACCACCAAAGCCTCCGCTGCCTCTCCCCATCCCTTGCGTGTCTGCGCTCTGATACGGAACACGTACACTGATTCCGGCCTCAGTCCGGTGACGGTATACTGCCGTGCGCTGGAGTTCAAGACGTCAAACGTGGCTGTGTTGCTATTGGTGGAGTTCAGGCGGTATGTGATCTGATAGGCTGGGGAAGGAAGCGATTACATCACAGAGATCAGAACAGGACAAACTGCTTTTCCTTGCGTGCAATTGAGAGAATGTAACACATTTGGCTTGTTTCTTGATTAGAGGAAACACAAACCAATGAACAAAGGCAAAACCAATGTGATTTCATTTACAATAGGGCCGTTCAAGACTGAGAGCAATTATACTTTTTTTTTAAAGAAATAATTTTAGCTAAATACTGTTTTACTTAGCAAGGATCCATTAAATTGATCAAAAGTGGCAGTAAAGACATTTATATTGTTACAAAATAATTCTGTTTCAAATAAATGCTGTTCTTTTGTACTGTGTTCATCAATGAATCCTGCATTTTTTTTATCACAGTTTCTGCAAAAATATTAACCAGCACTGATGATAAAAAAAAAAAAGAAAGCTCAGCACCGAATCAGCATACTAGAAAGATTTATGAATGATCATGTAACATTCAAGACTGAAGTAATGGGTGAAATAAATTACATCTTAAAATATATTAAATTATAAATCTGTAAAATTGTAATAATATTTCACAATATTACCATTCTTACTGTATTTTTATCAAATAAATGTAGTTTTGTTGAGCATAAGACTTTTTTCAATTCATTACAAAATCGGAATGGTAGTGTAAGTAAGGGTAAATAATTATCTTTACCTGATAATCTGTGATTGTTTGTTTTCACATGTTCATGTACATTTGCATGTGAAGGACCTGTTAACCATCACTATTGAAAGTATTCAGGGATCTTTAATGTAACGATGGTAAAAAGAGGTCATTCAGAAGACAAACATGCCAGAAAACAGAAATGCACGCACACGGCACACGTGACAAGCAAGCAAACAACATCTTGTACCCAGTATGATCCCGTTGGGCTGGGAAGGTGGCTGCCAGATGAGTCTGACCGAGGTGGTCCGGACTTCAGGGAACAGAATGACGACAGGCGGCCCGGGAACTGGAATAAAAACAGTCTTATCATACAGATACATCAGAGTATATAATAAGGCAGTTATTTATTTGTGTACTGCCATGCCCACCATCATCAAGGGTTCGCTCCAGGATTGAAGGAGAGCTGGGTCGGCCGTCTCCGATGCGGGTGAAGGCTAGCACCTGGATCTCATACAGAACATACTTCCCCAGTCCGGTCAGCTGAACACTATGACTGGCGTTTCCTTCCACCGTCCAGAACTGTAGCGGAGAGTCTGAATCCTTCTCCTTATATGCCACCTGAAAGTGTAAAAGAGAACGTATAGATCAAAGTTGAAGTGAACAGCTGTGGTCACCATTCACTTTCATTGTGAGGGAAAAAACAAAACAGCTTTGGTCATGTGTTATGTAGTTATGTAGTCAAATGTATTCAAGTTGTCGTATTTGGAGCTTTGTTTCAAATAATGTTTTTTTTTTTTTTTTCACTGATATCTCACAGACCTTGTAGCCCAGGATGAGTCCATTCCGATCGGTTTCGGGAACTTCGAACCAGCGGACCAGAATGCTGCTGGAGGTAGTGGCAAATGCAGAAACATTTGTGGGGCCACAAGAGGGGACTGCGTTAAAACAGAAAGATTGGTTAAAGTCAGATGTGGACAAAAGACAGATGTGATGGTTAAAGTCATCATGAAATCAAAAGAGAAAATTCTTGTTTTTTTTATGGAGTATTTCAGTATTTATTATAAATTATTTATCCATGCACATCATCATTTATTTATTTATTATTTATGTGCCCTCATAATCTTTAATCAAAATAACTTCCCCTCCCTCTTGCAGTGACATCTGCAAACTGGATGATAATTTTAATGCTATTGATCCCGATCTGAGTTCTGACTTATGATGAAGCCTGAATCATAATCACACCATGTTTGTTTGTTGGCCAGAGAACTGGCCCGACTGAGCCTGGTTTCTCCCTGCTTTCTTTTTTTCTCTCCATTCTGTCACCTGATAAGAGTCTGGGTCCTTGCCACTGTCGCCTCAGGCTTGCATAGTTGGGGACACTTACTATTCAAAAATCGTATTAAATATCTGACTGTACTGACGCTGTTGTATGAGAACTGAACTGAGCGATGACATTTTTTTTTTCTTTATAGACTTGTAGATATAATTTAAAAATGTATGATTTTTACAATGGAACTGAATCAACACTAAACCGACTTTAGCTGAACAACAGCCGAAATGCATCATCAATTTCTAAAGGACAAAATCAAGTCCTCACCCCACTTTTTTGTTTTGTTTGAGAAGTTGTTTCACTCATATATATACACAGTAGAGAAGAAAAGACTATCGCAACTTTCCATTTCATGCCGGAAGTTGCATATATGGATAAATTAGCCTTTCTGAATAAGTTTATGCATTTCAAGTCCTTAATAGGGCTGGAATATGTCATTGTATATATTTGTGTGTTTGTGTGTGTGTGTGTGTGTTGGGGGGGTGGGGGGGGGGGTGATTAAGTGTGCTGATGGCTATACACATATCAAAGGCAGTGAGGTCTGGAAAACACCAGATTTGGACCATTATTGGGGGAGTAACAGAGAATCACTCTGCGGCACAAATCCCCAGACACGGAGAGCACGATTGCAGGAATTTGATTGGCTAAAGAAAAAACCAGGGGAGTCATGTGTACAGCCCCATGTGTTACCAATTTCCTCAACACCCACTTATTAATCCCAAACTTGCTTCCCCGAATTCTAGTAACCACGGAGACTGAGCTGAGCAGAAGGAGAGAAGGGGAAAAAGAGGTGGTCCAGAGGAAGTTAGATTTACTCTTTCAAGGCACAGAAAGAATGAAAAGACTTGCACGTGTGTGCAGATCTGTGCCCAGCCTGTTTTAACAGGAAATCATGTACTCACATACTATATGATAAATGATTTAAGACATGCATTGAGCTCAACATATTTTATCATTTAAACATTTTTCCATTCCATATTATAAAATGGATAGTTCCATTTAGCTAGTCTGGCTGGATGAGCCATTCAATTGTCCATTTATATTTTCACACTTGTAAATGCATATCAACTGTATACAATATGAATGTACTAATCATTCAATTATAGAATGACCATTAATCATTACATCAACAACCATAAACCAATTTATAGTTATTGTATTGTAAAACAGATTTTTCATGGATATTAATTAATAAATACATGACAAATGTTTAATAAATAATAATGTATAAAATAATTATTTATGCTGTATTTAGTAAGTTTAAAATAAGTTTAGCAAAATTTGCCATCATTAAACTGAATTATTCATAAAAGATTGTATTAAAAAAAAGTAAGCTCTTGATTATTGATACGTCTGAAGCCTGGTTTCTTTACCGGACTCTCGGGTTCTTCCGCGTACGGGTTGACTCCACGGTCCTGCTCCGATGCCATTGATGGCCTGAACTCTGACCTCATACTCTGTCCACTCCTCCAGGTCCTCGATGGTGAACTCTCTCTCCAAGCGGTCAGCGATGACGTGCAGTAGGGCTTTGGACTGAGCTCCAGTCCTGCTGTACTGCACACGGTAACCCACCGAATCAGGGTTCCCGTTGTACTCCCATTCAGGAAGAGGCTGACGGACCGTCATTAATGAGAGAGTGAGTTTGTGTCTCAGTGCCACACATATGTGTAATATTTAGATTCTAGATCTAGAACATACCACCCATCTGAGCCAGAGGCTGGTTTCGCTGGCTGTCCGCAGGGTGACATTTGCGGGGGCCATATCAGGAGAAGCCTGCAGGGTCTGGATCTTCCTGGAAGGCTGGCTGGGTGGACTGGTGCCCACTATGTTCACCTGACGCATACGGAACCTGCAAATCCAAATAAACACTTACCTTAATGGCCTTTTATACATTAACATCCATCTCGGGTGATCCAATCACACACAGTAATGTTATTGTTAACTTAAAGTAAAATTAAAACCATTAAAAAATATGGTCACACTTTAGATTAGGGTTCAATTCTCACTATTAGACTTTGCCTCAATTAACACCTAATAACTGCTTATTAACAGTTTTTAGGTATTTTAGGTAATTTTAGGTATTGTGTATGATTAAGGGATGTAGAATATGGTCATGCAGAATAAGTCAGGCATTTATATATGATTTATAAGTACTAATAAACAGCCAATATCAAAGGAATATGCATGCTAATAAGCAACTATATGGACCCTAAAGTAAAGTGTGACCATATTTTCGGTAACTGAAATAAAATGTACAGTAAAAATATAAAATTAAATATTAAACTTAAACGGAAATTAGAACTGTTGCCTGGTCAACCAAATGAAATAAATATATAACAAAAGCTTAATTTGAAATACTAAAATGACTAAATCTGAATAAAAAATAAATTACAGCTATAAAAAAAAAAAAAAAAAAAAAAAAATATATATATATATATATATATATATATATGTATATATATATATATATATAAGCAAATAAAAATGCCAAAAGCACATGACAAAATTGCTTGAATAATAAAAGTGACCTATAAAAGGTGTAGGGGTTGAGGCCGGAGACCTCCAGAGAGCGAGCATCAGGCTCATTGGCCAGCTGATGGACCATCACCCAATCCTCATTCTCTCCAATGATACCGACCTGAAAGCAGAAGACAATAGAGAGATTCATGTGTTCAGGCAAAGGTCTAGTCTAGATTGTGAAAGCATCACCCGCTTAAATAAAGAGTGACTCACCTGGGCCTCCACCTGCCAACGAGAAATTGAAGTCTTGCCATCATATCCTGGCTTGTACTGTAAGGTTACTGATCGAGGGCCGATGTTTGAGATGGCCAAGTTTGTGGGAGGCCCGGGAAGCTCTGTATCGGAAGTGTTATAGTTTACAATGCATGAAGTTATTTCGTTTTATTTAATCCAGAATATAATTTTCAATACATCCTAATTAGAAAAAAAAATAAAATCATAAAACAAACATTAAAAGAATGTAGTGAAGTGTGAAATGTTTAGCTGTGTTATGGCGCCCTCTTCTGGTAAGATAAGACTTTAAATAAAATGAAGTAAAACTAAATAATTGACACATTACTCTCATTCAGTAAAATTAATATGAACACCAGATTCTTTTTTTATTATTATTATTAAGAAAATGTGAGTTGCTATGTGGTTGGCAGTGGTTTTTGTGGTTTGGCGTTGCTGTTAGTGTGTTGTTTGTTATGGTGGTCTGAGTGGTTTCTAAAGTATCTAAGGTGTTCTGAGGTTGCCTGACCATGGCTGTGTGGTTGCTATGGTGTTCTGTGTGGTTGCTAGGGTGTTCAGAATTGTAGCACAGTCATTCAACATATTTGTTAGGTACAGAGGTGTTTGGGGTGGTTTTACACAATAACAATAGCAAGCAGCACTAAATGTACTTTATTAAGCAACATTTTCTGTGGTTTTCCAACTGTTAAATGTCTGTGTGAAAGGCAGAAATGAAGGAGAACGGTGGTACAAATCATTCCACACTCACAGCTGTTACCCAGCTTATTATCAGAAGTTGAAATATGCCTCCAATAAAACACTGGGGGAATGTCATAAAAGCAGCAGGGCCTGTATAACTTAATAAGGGTAACGTGGCGCGACACTATGTGATTTCAGGATTCATACATCTTTAAATGTCTACATTTACTCTTGAATGTGTGCAGTTTGTACATGGTTTGAGTCTGGAATCCATAGACCGTCTAATGAAGCAATAAAGGCGAAATGATCTCTGGCCTGGGAGTCGTAACGGTGAACTCCACGCAGTCAGGGCGTCCGTGTGTTTTTGCTGCGTCGATGCAATAACGAGAGCTCAGACGTTTAACTTTATAACCCTCTGTAGTCCTTTTAATGGGAGCTGTAAAACCAGTGGTGGTCTAAAGCTGGTTCATGGAAAGAGAAGAGTATGTGTGCATTTTTCTCTTCTCCTATTAGCATGCCAGACCTTTTTCCGGTCTGGTTTTAACGTGCAATTTGCCAGAACTGTTTTGACTGGTGTGTGCATTCAAGCATTCACTGCTTTACCTGGTGGTACTCCTGAAGAGATTGTTGAAGATGACAGCTGACCCTGACCTTTGGAGGTCATTGCGGCCACCTCAATGGTGTACGTGGTGAGAGCAGTTAGTCCAGTGACTCTGTATTCCAGAGTAACATTAGGCAGGTAGTGTGTAACCCGAGTGTTAGTACGGTTATACTCTTCCCATGATATCCGATACCCTAGGAAACACATATTAAATATAAATATTAAAGATGTACCAATGTATCGCAAGTATTTTCACTAAAAACAGCCAACGATTAGGGCCGATTGTATCCTATCACTCAAAGAGTGGCAGAAAAATGTGTTCAGACTGCAACTCGTACTGTGTGTGAAGAAAATCTTTCTTTTGTTGAATTTAGGGCAAGTTAATGTGTCAAAAACAAAATAGGAACATAAAATGATTCACCAGTATCTCAAGCCAGGGTTGCCAGGTCTGTGTTTTTGTCCCTACATCAAACATTATTTGTAGCGTGCCTCCCATCCAATAATAGCAAATAGCTTTGTGCTTTGTTCCTTCTGATAAGGAACATAAGCTTTTAAAATAAATGCTGTTAAAATAAATGCAAACAACATCCTGTCTCATACACTTGATATATAATTGGTTCTGAAGAAGTCATCAACGGAGCAAAGAAAAATGATTATTTCTTCAATAAAAATATGTGTTAATAACAGATGCAAATCTCACCAGTCAGAACACCATTCTTCTCATTGGGTTCTCTCCAGCTGACTTTGAGAGAAGTGTCTAGAATCTCAGTGAAGCTCAGGTGACCCACAGCACCAGGAGCTGCAAATACAGGACAGGGATCAGACTGTGAGACCTTCACAGGTACAGAATACCTGGAGATGTGAGTGTGGTTTCTATTAAAACAAGGTCAGAGGTTATCCTGCTTCCAATGGTTGTATCGAAAGCACTGAACATCAACAATAACCATGTAAAGCACGGCTTAAACAGTCCATAGGTTGGTTCACTCCTAGCAGAATAAGCATTTTAACGTTTTTGAGCATGATTTTTGTCAAATGTCAGTCATATAATGACACATGCAAGTGTCTGACCATACATTAAGCCACAATCTTAACACTCACAACATGGTGTTTCATTTCCTGAATAGTAGCGTTTCTACACTAACCTGCAATTTTCACTGGTTCCACGGTGGAAATTACCTGTCATTCATTTTACTTTAATGTAATGCTTTAACCGTTGGTGACAAATACTCCTGAGATTCAAAAGCTAATGCCAGCGCATTGCCATTGCAACTTACTGTAGCTGTGATGAATTAACAACTGAGGCAGAACCTGCTTTCACCAACAACATGTTCCTGGATCAACATCTTTTTTGATCCTGGAACAACATTCCAATCAACCAATCAGATTTTTGGGAAATGTTTATAGTTTACCGGTATGTGAAGTATAGTCTTACAACCAGGGTTAGGTGCTTCTACATCAGTATTATTTACCTATAATTTCCTTCTTATTTTAGGGATACCTTATGGGTAAGGTTAGGTTTAGGATTCAATTTTCAGACAAGAATGTTGTTGAATCAAGGATCAAGAAAACATGTTGAGTGAGAACGTGCGTGTAGGAACAGCACTCACTGTCTTCATGTGTGCGCAGGCGTCGTGGAGAGCTGCGAGGACCATCTCCAGGTGTGGTGAAGCACAGCACAGAGGTGAAGTACTCCGAGAACTTCTTCAAGCCGGTGACGTGGCCCACGTGAACGCTGTCCTGGAAGTTCGGCCGAACTGTCACTACTGTCATCTCATCTTCCTTTCCTGGCTCCCATGCTAACAGCTAAAACGAATTAGGATTAATTAAGAATTAAGATAAATTATCCAGTCTTAATATATTTGTATTTTTTTTTTAACTTGTTTACTATGTATATATATATATATATATATATATATATATATATATATATATATATATATATATATATGTGTGTGTGTGTGTGTGTGTGTGTTTCTGTGTGTATATATATATACACACACACACACACACACACACACACACACATATGTTGATATGTGTATATACTGTATATCTATATATATATATATATATATGCCCATACACGGCATACACTTTTATGTTAGATGCGATTAAACGATTTGACAGCACTAAAAATAATTGTAAAACACATATATATATAAAATAGTCTAAATGCTGCATCCCCCATAACCTAGAGCTGGTCTGCAACATTGAACTGAACTGCCCTCTGTGTTGACCCATTTTTTTTTTTTTTTTGGGGGGGTGGGGGGGTGTTTGCACCATTACCTAAATTACCTAATTGTTCAAATTACACCATCAGTGAGCCTGATTCATTCTAAGTGAATTCCCTCTGAGAATGGCTGAATGGTCACAGATTTCATCTCTTGTCCCAATACTATTGTGGATTATTTGGCATTACAAAGTTTATAGACACTTGAAACTCTCCTCTGAGGGCACTAAAAAGAGAATGAGAGTTGTAAGATTGTTCTCGAATGACTCCACAGAGAGAGAGAGAGAGAGAGAGAGAGAGAGAGAGAGAGAGAGAGAGAGAGAGAGAGAGAGAGAGAGAGAGAGAGAGAGCCTGCAGACAAATATTCCCCCCAATCCCAGCTGTTGTTGTCTGGGACCGAATCTAAACCTAGCTAATAAGCTATTAAGACTAATGTGTCCGGGTGACTGTCTCCATTTTGTAATTGTCCTAAACAATTCTTTCCAGAGACAGTCTGGCTTTAAAGAACTAAAGTGACAGGAGGATCAATTCTGGATCTCTCAGCGTAAACGAAAACAAAGGAATGAGAGCGTTTACCTTGTAGCCCTGGTTGATGCCGTTAATGAACTGCGGGTTCGGGGCCGTCCAGGTGAAGCGGATGGTGGTGGAGTTGACGGGCTCTGCTTTCACGTTGCCTGGAGCGATGGTGGGAACTGGTTGACAGGTAAAATTGAAAAAGGAAGAGAGACCGAAACAAATGAGACTTCTTTTTTAGGTAACATATTTCACCTGCTAAACCCTAGACAAATGATGAGAAAAATTCAGTTCTGTCTTCACAAATTATATATTTCAGAAAACTAAACAGTAGTGTTCATCATTTTGTTCCAAACTCATACACTGTCATTTTTAAAGGAAAAGAAAAGGGGATTGTTTGTAAAGAATTTATTCCCAGCTCTAACAACAGTCAGAGACCTCAATCTTTGATTTTCAGTAAAAACAATAAAAATAATGATGTAATTTTGGTTTGCTATATCATATGACTTCACAAGACTGAATTTAGTGCATGTTGTTTTTTTGTGGGGGGATTTGTGTCTGTTTCCACTACTGAAGGGAAAGGACTGTGAAACACTGATGTGAAGACTATAACAACAACAACAACAGCAGCATGCAGGTTTGGAATAATATAATTTACTATATATATTAGTAAATAATACATTTTTGGATGAACTATTACTTTAAACAGCATTAAAAAAAAACAAATCTGTATATTAATTAATGGATCACTTAAATAATTAAATTAAATATCATTAAAATTTTAAATTGCTGTTTTCTATTTAAGTATATTTGAAAATGTACTTTATTTATTTGATGGCAAAACGTGAATTTTCATTTACTCTAGTCTTCAGATCCTTCATATGATCCTTCAGAAATCACTTTAAAATGCAGATTTTGCTCAAGAAACATTATTATCAATTGAAAACAGTTGTGCTGCTTAATATTTCTGTGGAAACTGTTATACTTTTTTTCCAGGATTCTCTGATACACAAAAACCAAAATAACAGCTTTTATTATTTTATAAATATGTTGTAACATTATACATTTCTTTAGTGTTACTTTTGATCAATTTAACGCCTTCTTGCTGAAATCAGTTTATGAAATAAAATAAAAAAATCTCACTGACCACACACTTTTGAACATTGGTGTAAGAATGAATCAATCGGATCTGAACCCTCACCTCCCTGGAGTGTCCACTCTGTAACCTTATGGCAGTAAACACCTAGTCCAGCTCCATTATAGGCCGCCACTTCGATTTCATAATTAGTCCAGATGATGAGATCCTCCAGCAGCAGGTTGGTGACATCAGGGTTCGAGATATTTTTATACTGGATATCCACAGGCAGACCGGTCAGGCGATACCTGAGATTAGCAGAGGGCTATATTGTTACTGTCAAAGACAGATGCAAAGATTTTCTGATCTAAATCTGATCTTATTTGTGATCTAATCTTTGACAGAGGAGAAAATTTCCCTGAGATAACACTCTCTGAAGGGCTCTGATAAGCATCTCTAAAACTATACCTCGTCTCATCTACTGTTCATAATCAGATCTGTCTGTTGGTTTTTGTACCGCAGTACCATATATATATAAGCAACAGAGGGCGACAAAGAACCACTCGAGAAATTTCATGTCATTCTGTGTGTTTTCCTTGAGCTGAGCCAAGGACCATATGGGGCGACCAAGGTTTGCATTATCACGGCCAAAAAGACGGCCTTCAGCTTTCCTCAATGATGAAGAGAGAAAATATATAAATAAATGAACAAAAAGTCAATTTCACTGTTATCACTCATGCCCTGAAAATGCTCTGAAGTACTAAACTCCTGGAGTAGCCTTGAAATAATACAATACAATCAAATTTCCCCTCAAACCCGCTATGGATAAAGAGAATTTAGACCAGCTGGAAAAGAATCATATTGGCGTTGACATGGAAAAACAGACAGCAGAAGATTAAGAGTGAAATAAGCCTAAAACAGAGAAAAAACAAAGGGTCTTAGATACAATCAGACCCCAGACATGAGTAAACATGTCTCACCGGATGATGTATCCTCTCAGGATGCCATTCTGGTGGCTTTCTGGTGGTGGCTGCCACTGAATCATGATGGACTGGTTGGTGCGGCCACTGGCAATGACGTTCTGAGGGGGAGCGCTGGGTGGCTCTTCTGGAAGAGAGACCCTGAGGAGAGAAGGTAAACATAAGTGATTATTTGATGGCTGATGCCGATATCTTAGACGGTTACCAAACTCGGGGGTGTGACCTCTACGGGGGGACCATAATTATAAAAAGGGGGTCGCGGCAAGGCTACGGGATAGTGTACTGTCAGCAGATAGTTATGCAAAAGAAACCTCTTCAAGGTGATACAAGACACCACTTTCCAAATGCCTGGCTTATTATGCGGCCACTTGCCAATAATTGAAAACAAAATATCAATTTTACTTATTTTATTACCTCAGTAAGTACCCACTTGAGCGGTCAGTTGTAGTGTATGTTGTCGTGTAATTACAGACTGCTAGATGGCGCGATTGAAGAATCAGAATTGAGAATTGCAGGAAGCTGTGTTAAAATATAAATGAATGATACATGGTTCTGAACTAAGCGGGATTTTTTTTTTTTTGAGGAAATTCAAAGCAAATCTACTTCAAACGTCACAACTACCATAACAACGTCCAGACGCGAACGGCACATTCTCATTGCATCTTCTGACACTTCCCTCAGAAAAATGTATAGTCTGCTGCTGATAATTAAGAAATGGCAAATATTAGCTGATATATTGGCCTTGACCACTAAATACAAGACACTAAACCGTGTTGACTCACAGAAAACCGAGACCAAGAGCTGCAGATGTTGCCAAAATTCCTTTCAAGGAAAGTTGACGCACATTTCAATAATATTTCAAATCAGCAATCAAATAGAACATGAATGGTCTTTGTTTTTAGGCTAAAATAACAGTAACAAAAAAATTCCCAGGTTCGTCCAGTCTAGAACTGTCGTAAACACAAAGTGATGACATTAACGATTGGTTCTTTTACTTGGAAGACGGGACATATTTTACTCTAGCTAGTTTCCCCTAAATGCAAATGGTCCATCAGTGCTATATAGTCTGAGATGTAATATAGCCGTAATATGATCTCTTTGTATCTCTATTTTATATAGGCTGGTTTTACCTTGTATATTCTGAGTTGGGATTATCGTGGCTAGAAGAGGTTTTTCTCAAACCTCTGGAGAACCAGAGGGATTTGTGTCCGTTCTGATGGGGGCATTTGCTGAATGTCTAATTTAAGTGTTGAAAAGCTTCCTTTACATCCCGAGGGCTGATACACTGACACACATAAACACATCCAAGAGAAATACAGCTGTATACATACAGAGCATTCAGACAGATAAATCCTCCCATAGACACTGTCCCATGAGAGCAGAGGCAATTTTCACATGCTGTGACAGAGTGATAGAGTTATCTTTATGGTCAAACAGGGCACAGCTATGGTACTCGACGGGCTTTAGGACCCTGTGATCAGCTCACCGGTCAGTCTCCTTGCTGAACTGGCCTTTGCCAACGTCGTTGACGGCACACAGACGGAACTGGTATGAGCGTGCCGGGATCAACCCGTTGACCGTTACAGCGGTCGACTCTGGCTCAATGTTAGCCAACAGGACCGTCCATGGAGCGTCTGTGTAGAGCAGATAATGAAGGACACACAATGAACTAAACCAACATTCTTAAAAATTAAAAAAGAGGTTTTGCATAGGACATCCTGTATAGCCACTGAAGAGCCTTTCAAGCAGTGGTTCTATTTGTGCTTTAGAAAACCCAGAAGGTGATACGAAGAACACAAAATTACGAAGAAAATGAAGAACCTAAAATGTAGCATCAGTAACTTTAAATTAATCGTTTGTGACATTATTTGCTAATCCTCAAACCCTATAATACACAATACTATTAAACATTATATTAAATATTATTGTTGTTGGTAATTATTTTTACTTTATAATTTTTTACATTATTTTGAAAAAAAAAAAATATATATTTAGCTATAAAACTAATAAAAATAAACAAAGGAATGTTTATGTTATTATGAAAAACAAATCATTTTATTCACATTATTTTATTAATGATAATAATAATAATAATAATAATAATAATAATAATAATTATTATTATTATTATTATTATTATTAGTAGTAGTAGTAGTAGTAGTATTACTATAATAATAATAATAATATTTATTATTATTGGTGTTATAATTATAAATAAATTATGTTGATTATACTATTTTAATAATACTACTAATAATATAATAAAAATATAATAATAACAATAATTATAACAATAAAAACAGCAATAATAATAATTAATTTTGTTTAGATCATTTTATTAATACTACTGCTATTACTACTAATAAATACTTTCATTGATGTTTGTTATTATTATTATGACACACAAAATAATTGTATTAATAATAATAATAATAATAATAATAATAATAATAATAATAATAATAATAATAATAATAAATATTATTATTATTATTGGTGTTATTATAAACAAATGATGATGATCATATAATATTAACTTACTCTATTTAACATTATTATGACTTTAAGAACATCATCAGTGAAATTCATAACAGGGTAACTATATTAATGTCACACAACTTGCCCAAGATTAATGATCCACATGAGGTCTACTCACTGTTTTCAGATACTTCCAGAATGTAGTGAATGAGAGGGCTGTTCCCATCAAAAGGTTTGGCCCACGTGAGGTTTATGGCTCTCTTCTCTGAGGTGCTTAACACTGCGGTGGGGTTCTCAGGGGCATGAGGCAACTGCCTGTGGGTAATATGTTATTTCAGGAGAAGAGAGTGTGAGATAGTCATTATTTTTCAGGGCCATTTAATGAGCACTCCATTAAGCATATCTAATATCTAAAGTGAACAAGTACATAAATGGGTCATTCTATAAAACAGAGGTCAAGGCGGATTGACGTTTAGAACTATTTATGTTGCATCTAGTATCTAGTTGACTAGTTTTAACAACATAATTTATTGTAGCATCAAGCTGCACTCCCTGTAAATGCAACATATATATATATATATATATATATATGTATATATATATATATATATATATACATATATACATATTTTAAATATATCTATATATATTAAAAAAATATATTTATATATGACAGGAATAAAAATTTGTTTAAAAGAGAATGGCAATGTTTTACAGAAATGTGGAAATGAATGAATGAGTTTAAAATGACTACAGGATTATCAATCAATCATGAAAGTAAAACAAAAAAGAAAAAGAAAGGGTGAATCAAAACATGTTTGATGGGAAAAAAAAAGAGAAATGAGATGAACAGAATGAAAAAATGAGAGCAGACTCCTGTGCTATCAAATTAAAAATTGGAGGCAATGACACCAAAAAAAAAGAGACCGAATGAGTGCAGGTGATGAACAGAGATATTGAAAAACTGAATGAGGTACGATTCAGAGAGCAGGAGACAGACCAAATCAAAACGAAATGATCAGGAGAGATGAAGGACTGCGTGGACAGGGAACAGAGCAGAGAGGATGATGGGATAGCGTTTTCATCTCTGACCTCACGCGTAAGTGTGCGCTGCGGGAATCATTGCCGCCCACTGATGTCACTCTGCAGGTGTATGTGCCGATGTCACCTGACCAGGTCTGAGAGATGTGCAGCGTTCCATTGACATCCAGTCGCATTCGAGGAAGAGACTGAGGGATGATCACCTGACCATCCTTCTCCCAAACAAACCTGAACGTACACACAAACAACATCATACAAGACCAATACTATAAATCTACAAATATCAGTTTATTTCAAGAACATTACGGTGTATACATAGCTGTTTTTATTCTGTCATTAAATATCAGATAACATCAACTATATTGTATTTTCATAATATAAAATTAAGTGGAAATATTGTACAGAGGGACTAGATTTGATTGTGAAAATTCTGCAATGTTAATGTTTATAGTGGTGCTTCCTAAAACCCTCTTTTTAAAATCTGTAAACAACTTAGAAATCACTAGAAACACCCAAGAAACCACCTAATAAAGACCTAGAAACCACAACACTCTTGCATCTATTTAGTAAAACCCTTGCACCCACCCAGAATATTCTAGTATCCACCTAGTAACAGCCTAGCAACCACGCAGAACATTCAATCATCCATCTAGTTGCAGCCTAGCAACCATCCAGAACACCCCAGCAACCACCCAGTTATAGCATCACTCTTGTAAAACTATAGCAACCACCAAGAATACGCTAGCATCCACCTAGTAACATCCAAGCAACCACCCACAACATTCTAGCATTCACCCAATGGCCTAGCAACCATCCACCAAATAACGACCTAGCAACCACCCACAACATCCTAGCAATCACCCCGAATATTCTAGAATCCATCTAGTAACACCCTAGCAAGCACCAGTTCTAGCATCAATCTTGTTAAACTTCAGCAACCAGTTAGAGCCGATGGCTTCCTGGGCAGTGCTCCAAGATGTAGTGAAGTTGCGAATCAGGCAACATGAGTTCAACTCCCGACCAAGTGTGCCACACAAGTCTAGAAAAGGGAAGCCAAAGCATTTTGGTCGCCCCCCGGTGGCTGGCTGCAGTGTAGGTCTTAAGGTGTGGTGGAGTGTAGGCCTTCTCCATGTAATCGAATGGAACACACGAGCAAAACTAAAAAAACATTTACATTTCAATACATTTTTTTCCAAAGATGGTTTCTGCCGTTTTATGTAGTTCTCATCGCGCAGACCTGTGTTCAAGTGTTCGTCTTCCCAAATAAGTTCAGTTTTAGTATGATTTTTGATGCTATAAAAACGTGGTTTAAAGTCATGACTGACAGCTGTGCTTGCGATTGAATCTGCGGGCGTTTGGGCGGGACCTTGATACCGCGGCTCCACCTCAGGATTACCGCTGCGCAGACTCGGGCTCCAAACGACATAATCATCAACGACGGTTACTGGGATATTATGGCTTCATTTTTCTACAGTGGAAGGTAGTGGAGACACGCTGACTAGGGGTGTAACAATACAGGTCCGGATTCATTGCACACCAACTGAAATATCTCAGGTCTTTTATTGTTTTAATACTGATGATTTTGGCATACAGCTCATGAAAACCCCAAATTCCTGTCTCAAAAAATTAGCATACTTCATCCGACCAATAAAATAAGTGTTTTTAATACAAAAAAAAGTCAACCTTCAAATAATTATGTTCAGTTATGCACTCAATACTTGGTCGGGAATCCTTTTGCCGAAATGACTGCTTCAATGCGGCGTGGCATGGAGGCAATCAGCCTGTGGCACTGCTGAGGTGTTATGGAGGCCCAGGATGCTTCGATAGCGGCCTTAAGCTCATCCAGAGTGTTGGGTCTGGCGTCTCTCAACTTTCTCTTCACAATATCTCACAGATTCTCTATGGGGTTCAGGTCAGGAGAGTTGGCAGGCCAATTGAGCACAGTAATACCATGGTCAGTAAACCTTTTACCAGTGGTTTTGGCACTGTGAGCAGGAGCCAGGTTGTGCTGAAAAATGAAATCTTCATCTCCATAAAGCTTTTCAGCAGGTGGAAGCATGAAGTGCTCCAAAATCTCCTGATAGCTAGCTGCATTGACCCTGCCCTTGATAAAACACAGCGGACCAACACCAGCAGCTGACATGGCACCCCAGACCATCACTGACTGTGGGTACTTGACACTGGACTTCAGGCATTTTGGCATTTCCTTCTCCCCAGTCTTCCTCCAGACTCTGGCACCTTGATTTCCGAATGACAAGCAACCACTGAGCAACAGTCCAGCGCTGCTTCTCTGTAGCCCAGGTCAGGCGCTTCTGCCGCTGTTTCTGGTTCAAAAGTGGCTTGACCTGGGGAATGCGGCACCTGTAGCCCATTTCCTGCACACGCCTGTGCACGGTGGCTCTGGATGTTTCTACTCCAGACTCAGTCCACTGCTTCCGCAGGTCCCCCAAGGTCTGGAATCGGTCCTTCTCCACAATCTTCTCAGGGTCCGGTCACCTCTTCTCGTTGTGCAGCGTTTTTTGCCACACTTTTTCCTTCCCACAGACTTCCCACTGAGGTGCCTTGATACAGCACTCTGGGAACAGCCTATTTGTTCAGAAATGTCTTTCTGTGTCTTACCCTCTTGCTTCAGGGTGTCAATGATGGCCTTCTGGACAGCAGGCAGGTCGGCAGTTTTACCCATGATTGCGGTTTTGAGTAATGAAACAGGCTGGGAGTTTTTAAAAGCCTCAGGAATCTTTTGCAGGTGTTTAGAGATAATTAGTTGATTCAGATGATTAGGTTAATAGCTCGTTTAGAGAACCTTTTCATGATATGCTAATTTTTTGAGACAGGAATTTTGGGTTTTCATGAGCTGTATGCCAAAATCATCAGTATTAAAACAATAAAACACCTGAAATATTTCAGTTGGTGTGCAATAAATCTAAAATATATGAAAGTTTAATTTTTATCATTACATTATGGAAAATAATGAACTTTATCACAATATGCTAATTTTTTTAGAAGGACCTGTATATCATGTCACAATATATCGCAATACAAAAATGCAACAATATGTATCGTGGATAGTGACAATATGTATTATGTATAGTTCACCCAAAATAAAAGTTACTGTGTGAGGAAAAAAATCAAGTTTTCAGAGTTTTAGTGTCAGTACTACATTAAACTACCAATGTTGAATATAATGTATAATAATGCAATGGGGGAATATTTGTGGGTCCTGATAATATAAAATGTCTTATGTTACCAGTAAAAACTGGACTACATTATTTTAAATATATCTAGTCAGTGACAGAGTGCAAGCATATTCGTCTAAAAATAATTTAGTATTTTCAGCTTCAGAATTATAAATATTTTTATTCTGGTGTCACTGTTGTCCTGTGCATTGGGTTTCCAGCACCAAGTCCAAGCCTATTCATTTACACCCACAATTTAATATCAAAATTAGCATTTAATGAACAGTAATTTTTTTGTTAACCTTTTATCATATGTCTTGGAGTATCGCAATTATATCGTATCGTGATTTCAGTATCGTGATATGTATCGAATCGTGACATGAGGGTATCGTTACACCCCTAGCGCTGACCATATTTTTTTTACAGTCTATGGTCCCGATTCGTGGTCCTCTCCAGCTATACTATCTAAATAAAGACAAAAATACCAAAAATAAAAACAAACAGCCATATCACTCTAGCATCCAACTAGTAACGGCCTAGCAACCGACCAGAACAGTAACTAGGTGGGAACTTTTTTCGGACTGATGAAACATTATATACAGTATAATATAATTTCTGACGAAGTCTTTAAATACAAATTATAGTTAAAGAGAGAGTTTTGAAGAGAGAGAGAGAGAGAGAGAGAGAGAGAGAGAGAGAGAGAGAGAGAGAGAGAGAGAATAAAAATGATTTATTGTATCACAGTAAAGCAATCGTTCCTATGTGCCTCTGGTCTGGCAAACGTAGTTACCGTATGACACCTGTGTGTATGAAACAGTGCATTTAACTGAGCAGATATACATATTACATTCATCTCAAAGACACTGCACGGTATTCAGGGAACATCCAAGGTCATCAGAAGCGTCTAACAGATGTGTCCAACCTCTGCGTAATAATCGATAAGACTCTCTCGCACACACACTGGAAACAGATACGTATTCACAAACACTTGTGATTAATTGCATCATGGCCTGGCTTGTTGGAAATCCTTTTACTGCTGCTATCAATTACTGGCTCAATCCAACACAATTACCCCTCCTTCTCATCCCTCATTCTTTACAAAATAAGCGAAATGCCTCCACGGGTGTTCTGAAAGGAGGTTACGGAGGACAGAAAGAAATGGAAGTGGAAGACAGAGGGAGCCTGACATAACTGAATCAGCTGAAAAACAACTCTTAAAAAGGTGTCACTAATTGAAGTTCAGATGCTCATTGAGAGGAACTCTTTGGCAGATTTCGAGTTTTCATTGAGAGTCTGAATCTTGCCTTCAAATCACGATGCCGGTCTACCGTAATGGAGGATGGTTGAGGCTGCTGACTTCCAATTGAGCACACTGAGATCCAAGGGAGATTCAAAGGATTCTGGGGAACCATACGGGGGTTGTAAATGTTGAGATAATGTAATGGCTCATGATTTCATGCTGGTGAGGCATCATTAACACCAGATGATTTTATCCATTGGGATTTAAATGGTGTGAAACATACGGCTCATATTCAGGGGTAGAAAGCCACCACCCAAAACATCATAGCAACCACCCAGAACACTGTAGTATCTGTATAGTAACAAACTAGCAACCACTCTGAACATTTTAACATCCACCTAGTCATGGCCTAGTGCCCACCCAGCACACACATAACCACCCAAACACTGTGACATTCACCTAGTAACACCCTAGTACACAGAATACTCTAGCATCCATCAAGTAATGCCATAGCAACCACCCAGAACACTCTAACATCCACCTACTAACGCCTAGCAACTACCCGAAACACTCTAGCATCCACCAATTAACGCCCAAACTACCACCCAAAATTTTCTATAATCAACTTTGTAACGGCCTAGCAACCAACAAGAACACTCTAACATCCACCTACTAATGCCTAGCAACCACCCAAAATATTATATCATCCACCTTATAATGGCCTAGAAACCACCCAGAACTCTCTAGTATCCACCAAGTAATGTCCTAACAACCATCCAAAATATTCAATCATCCATCTAGTAATGGCTAGCAACCACCCAGAACATTCTATTCTCCACCAAGTAACACCCTAACAACCATCCAGAACACTCTAGCATCCACCTAGTAACGGCCTAGCAACCACCCAGAACACTCTAGTATCCTCCTAATAATGCCCTAGCAACTACCAGAATCACTCTAGCATTAACCTAGTAACACCCTAACAACCAATCCAGAACAATTTAGCATCCACCCAGTAACGTCCTAGCAACTGCTCAAAACATTATAACATTCACCTAGTAAAAGCCTAGCAACCACCCCAAACATTCTATCATCCACCTAGTAACGGCCTAGCATCCACCCAGAACACTAGAATCCAACAAATAACTCCCTTACAACCATTTAGAACACTCTAGTAACAGCCTAACAATTTCATAGCAACACACACACACACAAAAAAACAATTTAGTACCACTTAGCAACTACATAGCAATGTCCTTCATTTAATAATGAAGGTCAAATATTTATATTTTCTTAAAAAAAAAAAAAACATGTAGCTGGTTAATATTTTTCCCCCACCCACATGGCTTTAGTTACATTATCATAAAAGTAGTTTAAAAAATACAAAACGTTCTGTGTTCACAATATTTATTTGCAGTCAAGTGTATGTGGGCCACACCTGACTGAGACGCTGGGGTCATGTGTCACACCACAGGACATGGTGGCTTTTGTTCCTTTGATGACACTCTGATCCTGAGGAGGATTAGTGATGCGTGTACGTGCTGTAATGTGGAACCAAGTAAATGCACATCAGTATATGCACAGGTGTATGACACAAACATGCAAACACACTTGAACATGGATATCATCAAGTAAAAAGCCTCTGATCTATACACACAAACACACTCACCCCAGACCACGAGGTCGGCTGAGGCCTCGTCTATGCCACGGGAGTTGCTGGCCATGCAGGTGTAGGTGCCGGCGTCTGATATGTGGGAGGGGCTTATGAGTAAACTTCCTGATTCCAGAAGAGTGAACCGGGGCAGCTGAACCGAACCGCTGGCCAGCACTCGTTCTCCTGCAGAGGTCACACACATACCCAGGCAAAAATACATGTTATCAAAATAGCCCAAATCAAATGGTACACACATCATTGGGCATCTGCTGTATATTAACAAACCAAGTTGCATGATGAACATAAAGCCTATAGTGAAAATATAAGGAATTTTATTTACATTTAATAAAATAAAATAAAATAATTAAAAACAATTTTAATTGAATTTTAATTCAAGCTTTTAATTTGAATAAAAAGTAAAAAAAAAAAAAAAAGAATTAGGGAAAAAATTATTTGGTTTTAATTTTTACAAAAATCAGTAAAAGGTCTGCATACGAAAATTGGCCAAAAAGCTCACAAGTTTGTATTGTCCAGAGGCCACAAATAAAGTGCAAAAAGTGTGAACACAAATAAGGGGAATTATACAGTTTTTTCTTTCCATGCAATTAGTCCCCATGGGCACTGAAGGTTTCAAGCCTCAGAGAGGACACAAAAGCACCATAACAGTCAATATGACTCTATATTCTAAATCTTTTTAAATCATATGGTAGTATTTCTGTAAGAATTTGAATGAAATTTAAGTCGTCATGCACCTGTAATCTTTCCTTTTCTTTCCCTTCAAGATTTGACGACAATGATTCAGACATAAGTCTTTCATTAAACCATGGCAAATGTAAAGATTTTAAATAGAAAAAAAAGTGTGAGAGTCATTTAGACTACATTTTATGCTGATTTTGCACAAGCTTGACAGCTTTGGTTCCCGTTCATTATAATTGCACCGACAAGAGGGACCAAAATAATTCTTTAAAACGTCTATTGTGTTCCACAGAAAAAGTCATATGGGTTTGAAACAACAGAAGGGTGAGAAAACAGTGACAGAACTTTCATTGTTGGGTGAACTGATCCTTTAAAGCCACAAGCAGGCTTGTTTCCTTTCCTTCTGCTCCGACAGAAATGACGGACATGCTCCTCTAATTTGCCCGTCTTCCATACAATTGTTTCCATACAGAATCATAATTTTATGGCAACCAATATCTTACATTTCAGATGGTTCTGGTTAAAGAAGTATTTGGAGCTTCTACAATGATTTTTAATGTTTTAATGATTAGTTTGGCTATTCAAGAAAGTTGTTGCTATCATGCTTAAGGGTGTTTTAGTCACTCTGCTCACTATAAAACATACATTTACATAATTGTAGCCTGTGTCACATCACACAATAATTTTCTTGTCTGATGACATCTGCACAATTTAAAATGTTAAGGCGGCATTGCAGCAAAATAGTGCAATATAGTGGTGAAAAAAATAACAAGGAACAGAGAGGCACTGAGGTGAAGTGCAGCCTGGGAACTGACACTTTGTAGTTGTTCTTTGGAAATGCGTGAGTGTAGACATTGAGGGATGTGTTCTTCACCTTTCTGCCAGGTGATGGCAGGACGGGGCGCTCCTGAGGTCTCACAGTGCAGGATAACTGACATGCCGTCAATCACAGTGCTGTCGGAAGGCCCTGCCGTGATGTTCGGTGCTATACCTGTGAGAAGAGCACACCAACTGCATGAGAAACAAAGACGTACAACGGCACACACACGTTCAAACACTTCCTCGCATTTGTAAGCGCTGGGAAAATCACACAAAACTCGATTTGTGCGGATCAAAGCGTGGCTTAGAAACCAAACAAGAAAAGAATACAACGGAATGAAAGCAGTTACGAAACGGAACGTTGAACAACAGAAGAAAAACAACAAGTCACTGGGAAATGTAGACAGGCATGATAAATTGGGATTTTGGTGGAGGGCGAACAAACAGTTCCTTTCCATTTCCAGAAGGGTTGATAAGGGAAAGGGAAAGCTAATACTTAAAGGGATAGTTCACCCAAAAATGTACTTAACCCCATGTCGCTCCAAACCTGTATGACTTACTTTCTTCTGTGGAACACAAAAGATGATAGCTTGTTTTTCTTCAAACAAAGTCCATGGGGTCCAAAATAACATTGGACTCATTGGACTTTTTTCAAAATAATCATCGTTTGTTCTCCACATGAGAAAGTAAGCCATACTGGTTTGGAATGACATAAAAGTGAGGTAAATGATGACAAGATTTTCATTTTGGATCAAAAATCTCTTTAACTTCGGCACCGTCCATCCATACCCAATATCTGTGTTCATTGTAAGCAGAGGTAAATATCAGCTAGATTTGGTGTTTAGCGTTTTAGCGAGCTCTATGTGTCTCTGAGCGGCAAGATAAGCTCAGTCAGTCCTCTATAAAAGCCCTCTTTATCTCTCCCTGTCTCTCTTTCGGTCTCTCTTTCTCACTAACTCTTCCTCACAACAGGGTATTAATCACAGCCTTAGCACAGCGACAGAAAAGCACATCAGCGACACGAGAATGAAGACTGGAGGAAAGAAAAGCATTGTTGGTATGGCATTCAAAGCCTTTCTGATTGCAAGAGAACGAGACAGACAGAGAGAGAAGCAGAGGAAATAAATGTCCACATGTATTTGTGCATCAGTGTATGAGAGTCATAAAGAGGAAAGGTGTAATCCGGAGAGAGGGGCGTATGGATGAACTCACTCGTAACTGCGAGGTAGGTGTTGGTCTGCACCTCTCCGGCCTGGTTGCGGGCGAAGCACTGGAACATTCCGGTGTCGTCTGGCAGAAGGCCGTTAACCTGGAGACTACCCCCTGCCAGCACTCTGTAGCGCGGGGTCTTCACGGGGCTTATGGGTACTGCGTCCTTATACCACACGATATCAGGCTGAGGGACACCTGAGATGAAGAGTTATAAATGTAAAGCTGAATGATTAAATATAGGAAAAAAAACATAATACTGTCATATATATTTAAATATATTAAAAATAAAAAAAATATTAAAATATACATTGAATTTAATATTTATTATAATAAATATAAAAGCATTACAATGTATTAATTTTTATTCTATTTAATTAATTATATAAAAATGAATAATTTAATAATATTTAGTTAAAAAAATATAAAAACATGTAAAAAAGTTTAATATATATACACACACACACACACATACAAACACACACTGTGTATATTAGGGCTGCACAATAATGGAAAATTACATTGAGATACTTTTCTGCTTATTAGATATTACGAAATGAAAACAATGAATGAATAGCTCTGTTTGAAAAGATTTAATCATTCTAGAATGATTGTGGGGATTTTGTAGGGAAGTGCATCTGCATAGAAAACAATAAACAAATTACAATCATAGGTAAATACAACAGATCAAAGAAATGATATATGTTTTTCAGATATTTTTTTTTTATATGTATTTTGTTGTTTAATTAAGATTTTTGACAGGAATATTGGGCTGCTGTCACTTTATGACCGGATGCAATGATGGTTTAAAATAGAATGTTTAAACTGACAGGACCTAAAACATGTGCATATGATAAACTTTCGCTCTATGATGTTTAAAGTTTGCAGTTAATCTGAGAATATAATATATTCAAACTACTTTATTGAGTAGCTCCGCCCACAGTAGAGTCCCATTGATCAAAATCATGTTCCATACAGCTGTATATGAAATGTGGGGCTGTGGGGGCTTTGTGCGGCATGTTCGCAATGTCAGTAAGGAGAGAAAAATGACTTGGCGCTGGAAAAACCTCATTAGGATGAGATGTCAGGTGTCTCACCTCTGGCCTGGCAGGGAATGTCCACCACTTTCTCCATCTCAGCTGTGATGTGTTTCTCTGGTTCCTTCACAAACTGAGGTGGTTCTGCGGAAGAGAGAGAGAGGGAGAGAGAGAGAGAGAGAGAGAGAGAGAGAGAGAGAGAGAGAGAGAGAGAGAGAGAGAGAGAGAGAGAGAGAGAGAGAGAGAGAGAGAGAGAGAGGGTTGTGACCTCCACATGTGCACTTCAAGATAAAAACACCACAGACAAACAGCATAGGAAGCAAGATTGAATCTTTTCAAATAAATAGGACTGTTGTTGGATTTTTGAGAACATCCTGTTCAGGCTTTTTTTGGTTTTACTCTAACAACAGAACATTACAATAGATACAGACATAGAAAAATGGCCTAAAATGAGACATACATTGTGAATAGTGACAAGCTGTATTTAAAATACTATATGTATACTATATGTGTCACTTTTATTCAAAGCAGCTTATAAAGTATCGATAAAGTATCTACACGATATACTGTTCAAAAGTTTGGGGTTGGTAAACACTTCAGAATACTGTTCCATCATTAATGAATAACTACACAGGTACAAAGTGAGTAATTCATTATTAACACTCTAGTAACTAAATGGAGCAATTCCAAGAGGGTCCTTGCACAATTGGTGTTCGGGCCCTAACAAGAAACTCTGATTAACAAATGAGTAAGTTAGTATTAGCAATGAAAGGTTGTGAAACGTTCCGTTGCTCTCACACATGCTCATTAGCTTCAACATGTCCTCTGCTGCTCAGCCAATATATTTTTATTTTATTTTATTTTTTTAGTGAATTTAAGACGTTGACTCAGCACGCTGATTATAATGAACTGAATATTAGAAAAATAGCAAAAATGACATAGTAATTGATGAAGAAAATTATTTTTGTGTATATCAGCACTTTCGTATTCATTGGCCTGCATGCACTACAATGTTATGCAGAGGATAGCCAATCAAAACAGAGGGCATTTGAATCATAGTCTTAAAGTTACAGTTGTAAAAACATCTTGTTTGATTGTAAATTTTAGAAAGAGAATGAAACAAAGAGTTAGAAAGAAGTTAAACGGTTTTTGGTGCAATATATCTTGACTAACAATATAGCATATAGCACATAAAATGTCATTTCTTAATCTCTAATGCACTAGTGAATTTACTCTGAAGTTTATCCCGTGTGCATGTTTATTACCGAGCACATGCAGGTACGCTCCAGCGCTGACAGAGGGAACGCTACTGCTACGGAGGACAGCTTCACACTCGTAGAAGCCAGAGTCACTGACCACAGGACTCAACACCGTCAGTCTACGGTTAAAATCACTCAGTCCACTCCTCACCGGAACACCGTCCTTCTTCCAACTGATGCTCAGCTTTATTAATGGCCTGAGAGAATTAAAATGGAGAGAGTCAGTGAGGGTAACTCTCAAGTCAACCATTCAAACTTTGGCTTTTCCTATTAATACAGTGAAAGAAATGTTTTGCACTATCAAAGCACAATCTATAACATTCTGTTGACTAGTCCCTCAAATTGAAAAATAAAATAAAATAAAATGTTATTACAATAGAGCCTTGGAACACTTTGGAAGTCTATGGGCTAAGAAGTTTTCACACACTTAAAACACACATTTCTATGAAAGTAGAGCCACAGGAATTCAACATTATGTGTCCAAAATTATAATCCACTCATGCCATGACCATTTAAAGACTGTAAACATTGCAACTTCTGAATGACACACGTGAGGATAGATTAAAGAGAGTTTACATAGATACAAAATTGAAAATGCAACATTTTGTCGACCTAAAAACAACATCTGAGGGAAAAAAAAGTCTGAATTGCGAGATGTAAACTCATAAACTCATTTTCTGTCAATAGAGCTTAACTCCGGAACATTCATTTTCTAGTTTTGCATCTTCTGAAGGAAATACCAATGATTGCAAGGCCATGAGTAATAAAGACCAACATCTGTCATATGATGTTGTTCAATGATATGCAAATATTACAATAATTTGTTTTAATTCCTTTCAAACTTTCATAGAAAATTTTCATTAAAATAAGTTAATGAGTAAAAAAAAAAACTTTAAAACATTTTTTTTTTAAATTGTGGTTTCCAGAATTTCCCCCCAAATAATATGGTAGCAACTTTGAAAGATTGGACATAAATTTACAGTAAAAATGCATATTAAATAATGTTAATATATCAATTTTTTACTTTTATAATATAGTAAAGAACACCTTAAAATTTCAGGTGGTAATAAGAAAGCCATGTGTAGAATCAGAGTTCATCACAAGTAGCTTTTCCACATCTGAGTTCAATGTTAATATACAGTATAAGGTGAACAGTGTCATACATACAAACACAAAACACCATCATGGTAACCCTAAAATAAGAAAATAAACAGTTATTTAACATGATAAGATGTAACATAAAATCCTAATGTATTTAACCGATAAAACGAAATTAAGAAGAAAGTTATTTAAATGAAAAACCATCAAAAGTTAAGTGTCACGCCATACAGGGAATTCTGGGAATGTCAATTTACGGTTTTCACTGTAAATTATAATATGACATGTTCTTTTTCACTTCCAAATGCCTAATTAGATCTAATACAGTTTTTCACCGTATAGAATAAGGGAACTTACCGTTAACCACTTTTTTTCAGTTATTCCATTACAATTACAACCATTTTCTCGAGAAATAATTACAGAAAATTATGATAGACTTCAACCCACTGCTCGTCTTGTAATTATAATGATTTGCCTTTCATTCAAACTGTGAAGGAATCAGAGGTCGTCACCTAGCATTGGCCACACACTCCATAGTGACCTCAGAGGTGCCAGAGATGACGCTGGTGTTCCTCGGCGGAATCACAATGGTGGGAGCGATGGGGTCTGCAGGACCACCAACATCTACAGCAGAGGAGAAATTTGTGTTATGACACACAGGTAAAAGACATCATCGAGTGAGTGTTTTTAATAGAACTCTGATCTGTCATCTTCAGGTGTGAGTGTGTCCTGATGTAGGAAGTGCCAGCCGCTGTATTGTACGTGTTACAGCGAGTGTGACAGGGTTGTGTTTGGAACAGGTTGTGTGTGGTAGAGCGTGTGTGTGTGTGTGTGTGGAGTTCTGTCAGAGACAGTCTTCTGTAAAGCACTGATACTCAACTACAGCTTCTGGGAAGAACTGTCCTCTAGACACACACACACACACACACACACACACACACACACACACACACACACACACACACACACACACACACACACACACACACACACCCCAACCCCCCACTATCTCTAATCTGTTGCCGCACCATTCTTTAGTTCCTCCTGTATTTGACTCAAAAATATCATATCCTGGTTTGCAGAAAGAATCTGATACACCCAAACTCTTACAAAGTACAATCCATATGTCAATATTCTCACTCTGGAATTTCAGAAAAGCTGTGAGAGTAAAAAAAAGAAAGCGCTGTCACCGAAGACAAATATGTGTCTATAGCCTGTTGTTCACAGATTTATGTTCATATAAACCGGCATGTTATCTAAAATGGAAAGCCAAGACTCATGGAGCGGATAGACAAAAATGTTGTATTTACTTCTTTTTTTCACATAAGAACGACGAAGATTGAGAACAGAAGTATGCATATATATTTTATCTTTCACTGTATAATAAAGGTCAGGTTAAGAAATTACACATGGAATTTTAAATAAATAAGTAATATATATATATATATATATATATATATATATATATATATATATATATATATATATATATAATATACATATTTATATGTAAAAAATTATTGTAAATAATTAACATAATAATTACTGGATAAAGGTATTGGCCAGACTTTAACTATCCATGCATCTGTAATATAGGCATTTATTGTAATATAATTATATGTAATAATTATAATTAGCTTAATTTTAGTACAACGTAAGTCTATAGTAGGAAGTTCAAATGTAACCTTGTGCATGTGTGTGTCCACATTTCTAGACTTACTTTCTACAGACAGCGTTATGGGCTGGCCGGTCTTGTTTTCTCCGTTCTTGTCATTTACGGCTTGCACGTAGTATCTTCCAGCATCTGGAGCCACGGTGGACAGGATGACCAGCGTATTGTCCAGAGTAATGGCTCTTTGAGAAAACAACAAGCAGAATCACGGTCAGAAATCTGCAGCTGTCAGACATCACACTCAAGCAGTGATTTATAACACTGCATCAGTAATATCACCGCAAACTAGACACCAAATGTTCAGTGCCCCGCTTGAAAAGCTGATATTTACATGAAAATTTCCCGACGGATGTTTCAGAGCCACTGCGGAGTGCTAATTCACTGCCATCTTGTTATGTCTATTCATTTACACAAAGACAAATGTCTTAAAAAACATGACAGAATTCTGAATGTTTCTTTTTCTGATGTTGTTGTTTTTCATATTCATTGACACTCTGACTCATTCAGATGAACAAAGAAACTTAATTTCTCCATCTGTCATTTACCCTCAAGATTAACAACCCCATAAAATGACTTTGCCTCTTAAATATCACATAAACTTCTTCATGGAGTCAGGGACATAAAACAGCTGCTGTGATTGAAGACATTTTTTCAGAAAAACAGAAATATTATTACCATTATTTTCCATCTTTTTCATCCTTTCATTAAGCCCTTGAAAATTTCAAGTACTTTGAAATATACGTGCTAAATAAAGACTTAACAAGAATAGAAAATATTTAATAGAAAACAGAAATGTTATACATCTAATGTTATCTACAATATTTCTGGTTTCCATTAAGTATTCACTTGGTTAGCATAAGAAACTTCTTTCAGAAGCAGTAAGAACATCTTTCAAACAGTGTGTAGATGTTTATGTATGTGTATAGTACGTGGTATATGTATATAGCAAATTAACAAAACCTTTTACCTTTTAGTAAACTTCCTTTAAAATACCTTTAAAATAAAACAACTTGTTTTACATATGTAACCATAGTTTCTCGTCTTTAGCAGTACGTTCATGCATCTCACTTTGAATAAGCAGCCCTCTCCTATGGAGCTATTTTTGGTGCAAAACTACTGAACGCCTGTGCCAGTGGAATTTGAAGTTGTAGAGAATAGCCACACATGTGTATCAGTAAATTTGAAGTCACAGAGAGAAATGTTTTAAGAGTTGCAAACTCTTACACAACACGACAGTTACACCTTCTCAAATTCTTCATTGCAGGTGCACAAACCCTATTCTACAAATCACAAATTAAGAAACTCGTACGCTCACATTTCTGCTACAGTTGCTGCAGTGAATATGGTGCAAAACGCATTTACACACCTGCATCAAAAAATGTGAAGTCACAGAGATATTTTGCTCATCTGCAGATCAGTATGTGAATTCATCTAATGAGAGTTGCAAACTTTTAGAATATTTTCTCACAAATGTCTTGTATATTTTTCTAGCACAAACACAAGTTCATAACTACAGCTGCGATCGAATCTGCTGCGACGAATCTCAAACACTGTTTTTCGCTTTCAAGTGACAAGTTTCGATGCAGGTGTGTAAATGCGTTTTGCACCATATTCACTGCAGAAAATGTAGCAAAAATGTGAGCGCACGAGTTTCTTAATTTGTGATTTGTAGAATAGGATTTGTGCACCTGCAATGAAGAATTTGAGAAGGTGTAACTGTCGTGTTGTGTAAAAGTTTGCAACTCTTAAAACATCTCTCTCTGTGACTTCAAATTTACTGATACACATGTGTGGCTATTCTCTACAACTTCAAATTCCACTGGCACAGGCGTTCAGTAGTTTTGCACCAAAAATAGCTCCATAGGAGAGGGCTGCTAATTCAAAGTGAGATGCATGAACGTACTGCTAAAGACGAGAAACTATGGTTACATATGTAAAACAAGTTGTTTTATTTTAAAGGTATTTTAAAGGAAGTTTACTAAAAGGTAAAAGGTTTTGTTAATTTGCTATATACATATACCACGTACCATTTGAGAAGGTGTAACTGCTGTGTTGTGTTTGTGGAAGATAAAAAAAAAAGTCTACAAGTTTGCAACTCTTAAAACATTTCTCTCTGTGACTTCAAATTTACTGATACACATGTGTGGCTATTCTCTACAACTTCAAATTTCACTGGCACAGGGGTTTTGCACCAAAAATAGCTCCATACTCTCCACTGGGGTCCACTGGGCCGAGTCCTGACACTCACCCCATGGAGTCCCAATTACTGTGCCTCCTTTGTTTACAATCAATGTTTTCTCATTATGACTATGTGCTGGACAATTGAGGAAGAATGGTTGGTTCTGCGTGGCTGCCCTCGACCCGTCTCACACACCCACAGTGTCTGAACTGGCACCCCTGCCCGAGTCCTCTGGGGTCTGAATGCTAATAGGAATCTGTCCGTTTCACTGCAGGAATACCAAACGTGTGCCGGAGCCTCAGAGCTGCTATCGCACAAGGCTGCAGATGCTTACTGATAAAGTCAGCATATTCTGAGGCAGAACTGACACAACTTTAACTTATCTTTCTTTCTCTCTTGGCTTTACTACTCTAAGAGAGCAATGGATAGGCCTGCAATTGTATACCGTATATTCGTATACTACACCCTTAAATCTATTGGGTCTGTATAGATAAACCAGAAAACAACATACAATAACTATAACGTTATTGAAGTTTTCAGTCACTATACTTTGGAGTGCCCTTCACAAGACACCATAGCTTCCTTATATCGTAATCTACTTCAACCTGGAGTTCTGGAGTATTAATGTGGTTAAAAATAAATGTGGTTTAGTTATTTTTTTCATTTTATCCTTTCCATCAAACCATTGTAGACAGTGGTGGTACTGTCAAAAATAACTATTTCTTAAGGTTCAAACCTCTATCGATCCATGATTTTTCTGAGGCCACCACTGTAGTTGAGGCCAACAAGAAACAGCATTGCAAGTAGAATGAATAATTTACAACAATTTCAGGGAAATGTAAATGTTGATTTTTGAATGTAGTGTAAGCTAATTATGTTAATGTTTTAACACTATTAACGCAACTCAATCAGGCCATGCTTATTTGTTGCACACACATTGGACATGGATTATTTAAATGAGGAATATTGTGAGGTATACGTTCCTAGAATAAAACTCAAGACTACAATCGAGGTGTTCCAGGGAGTTCAGAAACAGTGCGCACTGATAGAGAATAACTTCCTTTGGAGTGACTTTGCAGAAATTTTTCATGCTCAAACAGCAACATTGCACACTAAAGAAAGATAATAATGTGTGTATATAGAGAACCATTTTTGTTCTGAATAAGCTGGGGTTTTTTTTTCAGTTTTCATTTTTATTTCAGTTGAAGTAACTTTGTTTTATATTTCTATTTATCTTATTTATAATTTTACTTTTTTTTAAGCTGAAAAGTTGAATTTTTAAAACGATATTTTTTTTTTACATTTTTAACAATAACAACCATGAAACGCATTGATCTGTGGTGCTCATGAGGCCGAAATGAGCTTAAGTTCATGCCTCATGTCTACATCACATTTTCCCATCGTTTATTAACTGTTCTCTACTTTCCTTCCCATAAAAGCTGTAATGATGGCAATACAAATAGCCAAATAACATACAATGTGTGCAGAGAGTGTTGCAGCTTTTAGCAAGCTAAATCATCAACAAAACAACTCAAATACAAATATTCATGAGTATCTGCACATTCCAAAAAAAAAGTACTCCTAAAGCCTTGATTACAACAATCCAAACACTCCAACACATTCAATAAAGATAAAACACATAAAATAAGCCATATTACGCCAAGGATTTCAACAGTACAGTTTGGTTTATTAAAAAGCAAGGAGCCTCATTCGTACGGCGGCTGAAGATAAACCTGAACAACAGCACGATAAAGACATTATGCTCTAGCGCAGCTGGCTGTCACAGGATATTACATCAACCTCCTGAAATGATTAATGGCTGCTGTATGATTAGAGCAGCTCAACATAGAGGGATGACATAAGAGAGGATGATTGATTTTAATATCTCCTCATGAACACACTTGGTCTCAAATTTCTCCCGTTTTCGGCCCACTATGCATCGTTCCAGACGAATAAGGGGCCGGTTAATAAGGGCGAGCGGCTGTGGTGTGATGATCTGTAGTGAATATTTCACTCTGCTTGAGTCCTGGTGCGCCAGGTGTCAGGAAGAGAGCCACACTGCTGCTGAATTATGGATTGAAGTGAGCGGCCCAAGACTGCAAATTAATCTCAGGTGATTCCCTAAACCTGAGCACATAAAACGAGCATAAAGACACAGCTAGCAGACCGGGCAACTAATGAGGCAGTGAAGAACATACACACACATTTATATTCACAATGCACATACTTTGTTATTTCCTTATAGCTTAATGCACATTCTCACATTCTCTCTCTCTCTCTCTCTCTCTCTCTCTCTCTCTCTCTCTCTCTCTCTCTCTCTCTCTCTCTCTCTCTCTCTCTCTCTCTCTCTCTCTCTCTCTCTCTCTCTCTCTCTCTCTCTCTCTCTCTCTCTCTCTCTCTCTCTCTCTCTCTCTCTCTCTCTCTCTCTCTCACACACACACACACACGGTCACTAATATATGGTCTACATGCAAGCACCAAATTCCTGACTGACAGTGCACACATGGTAAAGGTCATGCATAAACATTATCGTACATGTCCCACAAAACTCATAAATATTGTACATATACATATTTCTGAAAGTCACGGATGAATATAAAATAAGATGAAGCCTATGAACCAGTTTTATGTGGAGGCAACATATGATGGCAATTATTATAAACGTATATATAAATGCCAAAGGACATGTAACCCAGACACACATACGGAATTCTGACATAATATAGTAAAAATATTCAAGTAACCCCTAAAGAAGCGTGCATATACAGTGAATGGTGATACAATAAACCGGAATGGTGCTTTTCTTCTTTTTTTGGGGGGGGGGGATTTCAACAAACATAATTGTGCTATGGACAAGAATGATAAATCAAATCAAAGTGGCTTATTGAGGAAAAACATTCATTTACTCTTCTGATTGATTCCATGATTAGAACATCATAGACAGTATGCAATTACACTTTTGCACACATTTTTTGTGAATATTGTGAATATTTGTGAATCTCAAAATCAAGTGAGCTGCAAGACAGTGTTACGAGGCAACACATTCACTCTCAATGCAAAGGCTGTTCAAAAAAGTAGGTATCATAAATACATCTTTTATGTATTCATGTCAAAATATGCATCCCATTAATCATTAGAGGAGAAGGCAATCCCAGAATGCACAGAGAGATAAAAGTTGATTACAAGCTTGGGTCAATGTGATTTTTGACAAAAGTATACTATGCTCACCAAGGCTGCACTGGAGTGAAAACATGAATATTGTGAAATATGACTACATTTTAAAATAACTGTGATGCATGATGCTTTGATTCTTTGGATTCTTTGATTAATAGATTTATTCAGAACTCGAATTTAATGTGTCCTTGCTGAATAAAAGTATGAATTACTTTCAAGTGACCCCATCTTAGTGACCCACAACTTTTGAACAATAGTGCACTTTCATTTAATCCTGACAAGTACATAAAAAATAATCAATTATAAAGTAATTATATTAATTAAAACAAAATCACTATTTAACCAATTATTATATGTGTGCAAGCATTTTTATGCTTATTATACAACTCTCTGGAATACTTGATTCTGATGGATAAATTGTTGCATTATATAGTCAAATATGTGTACAATGACTACTAAACTGCATAAATGACCATCGACCCCAGCCAAAAGACAGATGTGCTTGTCCTCGTAGCACAGCAAAACAGCACCTAAATCAATATCCCATCTCCATAACATAAATTACATAAATACCCTTGTTTTAAATGGGGTAGCCTAATGGGTTTAATTGCAAAACATACCCCTTTAGACCAGTCGTAGATGCCTCACTTATTAAGAGATTGATCGTTTAGCAACATGCTAACACCAAATTTGACCAGAAACCACAGTGGATTTCAAATCAGTCAAATGTATAAGAAGGGAGCTGCCTAGGAAGTAGACAGTAAGGGGCCGTTCACACAGAGTGCGTTTTTCCATTCTTATTCTTTACTTTTTCATTGTTTGCTAGAAGGACTTGTATGACCGTTACGCTCATGTCTCACATATAAGTGCTGGGTATTTAAGATGACTAAAGAATTTCAACTTTTACACGCAGCGCCACTCAATGACAGTTCCAAAACAGTGGACCAATCAGAAGACCCCGGAGGCGGGGCAAGTATTGAAAGTACTTTTGTTTACAGTAGCAAGTTGGCATGGCAACTGTTTTATTTGACAGCGTCAGAGGATGGGGCAAACACCAACAGATCTCTGTCATGTCATTCTATGAGCAGCAACACAGTTTTTATATAGGTTCTGCTATTGCATCACCTCTCAAAAGCGTGCCTTGAGACACTCTGAGCTTTTTTAAAAGCGCTTTTAGACACAAAGATACGTTCTGTGTGAACGGCCCCAAAGAGAGCTGGTTTCGTGAGCTTGTGTGCGCCAGTGTTGGTATGTGTGTGTTTGCTGACCCGCTATAACAGTTATATGTACACAATGCCGAATGGAATGGCATTTGTCAGTGCAGTGCTTTTTTGGCTCTCTCCGGAGAGCAACAGGGTCCACAGTCGATGACCTCTATTATCCTTAGACAAATACACACGGCACAAGCCACAGTCCCTTCAGAGGGAATAGGATCTCGAGTGAATATCACATCCACACAGACATGGTAAATATATCTGGGAACACTTACAAATACTGACAGAACACACACACAAGATCTAGCGCACACACAAAGCACAAGCTGAATACAGGTGGTCAAATAAAACTGACAAAACGAGTATGCTTGAATTTTCCAGGGAAATGAACAGGAATGGAAAACCAGGAGTAGAAGAACACGTTGTGCACACATATGAGAGCAACACACCTGTCTAACAAACAAAAGCTGATGCTATTGCTGCAGCCAATTTCTCAAGTTTTGTGATGCAGAAAAACAGAAGTAGCCCCTCTGGTGCCATAAGCATCTGTTGAAAGGAAATCCTTTCTGACACTAGTCAAATATATTCAGGCCTCAAATAAAACCTCAATTTTACCATCCACTAACAGGAACCTGAGCCAGCCCATGTGTCTTAAGCGTTTAGCATAACCATCCTTATTGCTAAACTGCTGTAAGCCTTATATGTCAATGGAAAATAGATGCAATGCTAGTTTGGATCAAATCTGCTCGGGCTCTATGACCTTAAACATCTGGTCAGGAATGATAGCTTTAGTATTACAATCTATTTTCGGTATGATTCAGTCAAATAACTCCTCACTGACGATGTTTAAATGCACAAACATTCTGAATACATACTCTGATTGTGTATGCGTTTTTAAACAGCAAAGATTTTTCACAGCTTACATCAACATATTGCTTTTTCAGATGCAGATGCTTAAATTACACATTTCGTGTAGATGCATGACTAAGGAGTTGTGAAGCATTTTTTGAGGAAGAAAATAGATTATTTTTTAGAAATGCACATAAATCTATATACAGGCGGGCAAAGAGACTTATGACCTGCATTCTGTGCTCCTCTGTGCCATTGTCGGAGAGAATCACGTTATTACATTACTGTAAGAATTATTCAAATGAAATTTCAGTAAGCCCTTCCTATATTCCCAGAACAGAATAGAATGTGAATTTATTCAGAATATGATTCAATATAGGAATAGTCTAACATGTAAAAATCATTTTTTCAGATTAAAGCTTGAACCAAAACGTTAATTAATTAAATCTTAATCAGAAAATGACATGCATGCAAACACTGAATACACAATATGTAAACTGTGGGTGAAACTGGCTCACATCTGTGATTGTATACTAAGAGAAAAGCAGATATTTAATCACACTAAAATCAGTGATGTCAAATCTATAATACAACATTATAAATATAATCTCTTTCTTTAGAGGCATGTCTGCATACTATGGAAATGCTGCCACCTGTGTCCTGTCATCACTAATACACACTTTGCCCTGGAAACGGCAGTCAATATGGAGGGATTGGTTTGTGCCAGCGTGTGTCACAAGAGCTGCCTAAACCTCAACTACCACCCATTTAAGGGCATCCTGTTAGAAACAATGTTTTAAGAGTTGGTTTGTGCCAGCGTGTCACAAGAGCTGCCTGAAACCTCAACTACCACCCATTTAAGGGCATCCTGTTAGAAACAATGTTTTAAGCAACTTGAAGAGGAGAGGGAAAAATGAGAAACAGTCATCCAAACGCGGAGGATTATTGTCATTGTCTAAATCAAATTCTTTAGTGGAATAGGTCGGAACGCAAGGGATGAAAACTAAATAGAAAAACAGAAGAGCACCTTTCCTTTAACTCTTGTTTGGAGTGGAGCAGCTCCTGGAATGTGTTTACCATCCGAGGTTCTG